>JAQNDB010001711.1:0-45601 GCA_029204045.2 Tillandsia leiboldiana | reverse complement strand
CATTATTTCAGTCCGGATGTCGACCCGAAAATTTCCAGATAAGTTAGTTTTGATTCTATACTCTTACAATGATTTCTAACCTATAAGTAAACCCTAATTCTATTCTTTAGGGTAATCCACGATAAGTTTTATAATCCGGGAAATGACGGGAAAAATATAACGGAGAGATAAAACTTATAAGATCCACATATAGAGAAGAAAGGAAATAACTGATTTAATCTATGTTTCTTCATCTATATAATTAATTTGATTCTAGGTTTTCATACTCAGATTTTGAGTAGATCAAATTAATGAATAATTATACGCATTTCCGATCTATCTTTGATCAAGTATTCGGCGGATCATCACCACCAACAAAACAATAATTTTTTTCCCAAATCGCACGTGGATTCGCGTGGCCTTGTGGATCAAGGTGCAACGCTCTCGTGGATCGGAGCGAGGTACATGCGTTGATTTCAAGACGTACTACTAGTGGAGACCGTGGATTCGGTCAGACGTCGTGGATTCGGCGTTGGACGAAATAGTGGATTCGAGGGGCGCGTTGGTAGCGAGCGGAGAAGATCACTCGGAGCGTATGGAAAAAAGGTTGAGTCGTCTGTGATGTGCGTTATATCACTTTGTATGTTTTAATCTTAGTTGATTTCACCGTGTTATCGGTCCCGGGTTTTTTTACTCCTATGATGGAGTTTTCCACGTAAAAATCTTGCGTGTTATTTTTCATTTCCGCATTGGGTTTTATTACGCAAAGATTTTTGAGGTGTTATAGTTACACCTATTCACCCCCCTCTAGTGTTTTTTTCCCCTATTAGATCATATTATAACATAACCCAACAATTGGTATCGGAGCGGGAATAGGGTTGTAAACAATGGTTGGAGGTGGAAACATCAACAGACCCCCGTTCTCGATGGAACAAACTATGCCTATGGAAAGTACAGATGAAAGCCTTTTTAAATTTCCATCTCGACGAACGGGTGTGTAACATCGAGTTAGGATGGTCAAATCCACTGAAGTATTATTGATGTTCACACCATCAAACCTAGGTCGAAATGGACAAGGAAGAGATTGATCTCATCTTCTTAAATGGCAAAGGAATTAAGCCTTATTTAATGCTTTGTCGCAAAACTGAGTTCTCTCGCGTCTCGGCATGTGAGAATGCGAAAGAAATCTGGGATGTTCTACAAGTTACACATGAGGGAACAAACCTTGTGAAGATTCAAAAACAAATACTTACGAGCAAGTTTGACTCTATTTTTAGGCAGAAAATGAATCTTTCACAGATTACTATTCGCGATTGCAAGACAGCGTGAACCATGTGCTAACCTGGGAGAGAAAATTTCAGAATTTAAAGTTGTAAGAAAGATTTTAAAGACTCTTCCTGAAAGATTTCGTTCCAAAGGTTACGGCCATTGAAACTATTAAACACCCGGAGAAACACGGGTCTAATGAAGCCCTATCCAAAAGATCCTGTGAAGCTGGGCTTTCAACTCC
Source organism: Tillandsia leiboldiana (assembly GCA_029204045.2). Lineage (NCBI taxonomy): Eukaryota > Viridiplantae > Streptophyta > Magnoliopsida > Poales > Bromeliaceae > Tillandsia > Tillandsia leiboldiana. The sequence continues at coordinate 44,112 of JAQNDB010001711.1, read as the reverse complement.
CTCAACTCAGCTGGCGCCATCCTATAGGGTGCCTTTGAGATGGTGCAGTCCCAGGGACTACATCAATCACAAAATCAATCTCCCTCTCCGGCGGCACGTCGTCAACTCAGGTGGAAAACATCGGGGAACTCTCGGACGATAGGGTATATCCTCGAGTCACAGTGCCGCAGTAGGGCACCTCCAACACGGTGGCCAAAAAGGCAGTGCAACCTCTACTCATCATCCTCCTAGCTCTCGCCGAGGAAATGGTCGCTGCGAACAGCGTGCTCTGGCAGCCTCTGAAGATGAACTCCTCCTGTCCTGGCTCGCGAAGAGTCACCGTCCTCTCTCGCACGATAGTGGCGGAAGTAACCGAGATAGCCAATCCATCCCCAACCACCAAGTCAAATTCATGGAGCTGCTGCAAGACAAGTAAGTCTGCAGGCAAAATCCAAGGCCCCAATGCACCGGGCATGCCAAACAACGCTCCTCGACATGCAAAACGTGATCAGGACCCGCCACCTCTAATGCACAAGACAATGAATTTCTACCTCTAGCCATGCAGGGATGCAAATGCTCGATAATGAAAGAAATGAGATGCTCCAGTGTCGATAATAAAGAGCGAGCCCGAATACCAAAAAGTAGAGTAATACTGCCACCACCTGGTCTGACGCTGCGGAATCTGCTAATTGGGCGGCATGACACCGCCCGCTCGGTGCTGGAGGTCGAGAATCTAAAGAGGGAGGTGGACGGCCTGCGCTGGAGCTAAGGCCGCTGAGTGATGGTCTGCTGCTGCTGAGGGGGATAGGAGCCGACGCGAAGAAGGTGCGAAGAAGTAGAAAGGGGGCAAGTAGCTCGCACATGCCCCGGCTGTCCACACGAAAGCATCGACCCCATCTAGATTTCACTGTATCTGACGGTGCTGCCCCCTGCAGAAAACACACCTATCAGATGGCCGATATGCTCGACTGCTGCTAGCCCTCGAGGACTGCTGCTGAGATCTCTGCTGCCTCTCGCTGTGCGTATCCTGCTGCTGGTGCTGTGCTGATGCTGCTTGGGTCTCTGGGGTCCACCAGGACCTCTCCTATCAGATCGCCCACGGCGTAGACTGGGACTAGCGGCGGCCGTGGCGGTCTCCAAGAGCTGGCCTGTCCCCCGTCCTCTGTGGGCTGGTCCGCTTCCTGTCGGAACCCTGCGCGACCGCGGCCCTCCGTCTGGCCACCTGCTGATCGCCTCTCTCCACCCACTGTGCGTGCTCTGCGGCTGCCTCTAGAGTCTGAAATCTCGTGCATGCACAAGCGTGAAAATCTCTGGACGGAGGCCTCCCTCGAACAACTCAACCTGGTGTGGACCGTCACGGAGCGACGAAGGGCACACTTCAGCAACTCCATGAACTCCTGGAAATAGACATGGGGCCGTCGATCGCCCTGCTGCAGATTCTTCAAGTCGTCCTCCAACTTCTTCTTCACACTGGTAGAAAAATAGGTGTCCAATACCATCCGTTTGAACTCCTCCCAAGGCAACTGCCGAGTGATCCGGAACTCCAGTGGCTCAACTCGCTGCCACCAAAAATCAGCATCTCCATCCAAACAGTGCACCGCCATGTGCACTCGATACCTCGGGTCGATGAAGAAGTCCCGAAAAAAGCTTCTCCATCGCAGAAAGCCATCTCCCAACAGCCCGGGGCTGAGCATCCCGCCCCGAGAATCTAGGTGGTCCCCGCTTAACAAACGCAGCGAGTTTGTCAGCAAAATCCCGCTCCTCCTCCGCAGTCAAGGCTGAATAGCTCCAGGAGCCCCGCTACTAGAAGATGGTGCCGTCGGCACAAAAGGTACAACAAGAGGCACAGGGGCCTCAGGAACAGCTGGGGTGGTGCCTCCCTCTGAGCAAGCAGCTGCTCAATCCTCTGCTCCTGGCGGCGCTGACCCTCCGCCAACTGGGCCACCAAGGCCCGCAACTCAGTAAGCTCGGGGGGGGTAGGCTGCTCTGGCTCAACAGGGGGTGAAGGGACACCCCGAGTGGGAATCCGACGTCGAGGAGGCATCCTGCCACAAGAAACCAATCATCAGCAACAAAACCCCACACGCGACCCAATCTGGCGAAAGTCAAAAGGACATCCTCCTATTTCTGTCACCTTATGTTGTCTGCAGCCAACATAATGGTCCAACAGAGATAGGCTATGTCGATCTCTCTTCACTCACAGGAAGAGTCAACTATAAAATCACCGACTTTCGCAAAAATGTTACGCACTCACGCCCTATTCATCCTAGGGTCTGTCCAAAAGCCTAGGGTTTTCCTAAGTCCCAACTGACCTATCCCTAAGCTCTGATACCAACTTAATCTGTCACGCCCCGGGTGTAAACCAGAACCCGGGCCCGTCTACAGATCCGCCGTGCATGCGGTATTTCCCACATACACGAAGCGTCGGTAACCTGCTCAGATAAGAAATAATAAAAAAAGAGCATAATAATCAGAGCTAAACTAAAACTACTGTATCTCAGACAGAAGCTGGAAGAGTAAAAGAGTACAACAGTGGAATAAAATACAGATGTCTCTCCCAGCTCACCACTAAATACAAACAGCTGGCAAAAGCCAGACCCAAAAAGAAATAACAAAAGCTGTCTGAGAAGACCAGGTACCCAAAAGCCCCCAGCTACAACCCTCGGGAGGCTCTCTATCTAGTCCGCGATGCGCTTGCCCCGATCAGTTGCTGACGGCCCAGCAACTCCCACGAGGATCTCTGCAAAACAAAGGGAAGAAAGAAACAAGACAAAAGACAATTGGGGGGGGGTAAGTACTACTATAAACAGGTAGCCTCCCCTAGTGGGTAAAGCCTCAGCTCAAATATGCCCACCAGATAATCAGAGGCACAAGGGGAAGAAAGAGAAGGGGGGGGTGAAGCTATGAATGACAACTGATGAAGTGCTACCCCTAATATGCCTCTACCATGGTAAACCAATAAGTATGGAAAAGTATGCATCAGTATCAAGAAGCCTGTCAAAATGACCCAATCTAACGCCAGTGGACACTGGCACTGCCTGCTAATCTCATTTTGTTGGGATACTGACCGACTACTGCCTGATACGGTCATGTCCCCAACGTAAGTAACAGATCGGCCTCGGCCCGTCCGATCAAGCTCTAAAGTAATAACAGACCGGCCTCGATCCGTCCGGTCGCACACTCCGGAGTGGCACTCGAGGGGAGCGACCCACACGAGTAAGGAAATCACTGTAACAAGCATCTCTGTAACCACTGTCTCATAATAGCAGGACTGGATCATGACTATGATCAAAGTGGAAAACTCCATCCACTAAAGAAAGCCCGATCCCCCAAAACCCCCAATCTGATGCAACAGTAACAACCCGGTCAACCACCCCAAGATCCGTGGTCGCCGCAACACCCTGCCAAAAGCCCAACCTGTCCCAAATCCCCAATACCTGGCTACACTGTCCAACACACGCTCGAACCTGAGCGGACTATGCCGCAAGTCTATCGATAATAGGAGAAGAAAAGAATAAATGCATGGTTTTCTCCTAAGTCAAGTCCCAAAAGATAGTGTAGCAATAAAAGATTGCCAATATTTAAGTGACCCGTTTAATCATGCATTGTCTCAATATGTTGTCCATTTTCCAAGAGTAATCAGTTCAGAGTGACATAAGCTAAAGTGACGAGTCTCATAGAATATTTAGCAATTTTAATATCCTCAACTATTATTTTAACCCTAAACATGCAGTCCAACAATTTCCACATGGATCAAATAACAATTTATCAAAGATCAAGTCAACCAATAATTAATTCCCTAGAGCATGCAAGGTTACTAATAATACTTCGGGGCCTCAAAAATGAGGGAACACTCTGATGTTCCTAGTGGGCATACCAAAGGAGAGGAGTACAACAAACCACCCACCTGAAGTGCTAACTGTCCGGATCCGTACAGCAAGAAAATACCAAAACTCCAAATCCTTGCTCCACAATTTTAGCACACCCGTAATATTCCTGTACAATACAAAGCTCACTAATTACACTTAGGCTCCCAATTATTGCTCTTATAACCATCTACAACCTCGGATTCACAACTGTTAATTATCACCTGCAGAAGTGCCCAGAAAAATTCCAAGAAACATACCACAGCGATCCTCGCGTCGATAGCTTCGCAACGGTACCTTGCACGCCCAAATCCGAGTTCGGTAAGTCAAGATAAAAATTCGGCAAGGGGGTACACTCATACAAATCTGTGCTAAAAACTGTGCACTGTTCACTGAGAGAAAACAGTAATTTCACCTCGAAATAAATCTCACAAAAATCCAATAAAAATATGAGCGTGTTCCTTGCGATCCGTAGATGAAAAAAGTTGTATAAGCTCGTTTCCGTCTGATGCTCGTGCGCGAAGATATGGTCAAAATACCCCGCTGCTGTCAAGGAAGTCCACACAGAAAAAGGGGTCACTGTTTGCCCTCGGGATCCGTGCCAAAACCTCGGAACGAGAAAGCGCGACCAAAACAAAAGATGAAGTCCTACCTCTTAGGAGTCTGCCGGCGCAAGAATCACAGAAAAGTGAGCTCGGGGTAGTCCAGGGGAGCCAAAACACTGTCGCTGCGCCGAAGAAGAACACTAGAAAGCAACGTCGCGCCGCGCCGTAAAATGGGGAACCTCGGGATTCGTGGCCTCCTAAAATCCTAGAACATTGCTGAGGAGATCAAGGATTAGAAGGGGAAAATTTCACCAAGAGGAAGCTCGGGGAGATCTTGCACAGACAGAGAGAAAAAAGGCAGCAAAGAGGGCTCGGGCTGGCTATTTATAGGCTGAAGAAATCTTTTGGGAAAATACCCATCAGGTCCCAACTTTCGGGCGCCGAAAGTTTTCGGGCGCACACAGTGCGGCCCGGCCCAGAACTTTCGGGCGCGCCACAGTGCGGCCCAGCCCAAAATGCTCCGTCGGACGGATCCTGGCTTCGTCCGACCCGCCCCGGCGCCCGCCACGTGTCGCCCGAACAGGCGGCAGCCATGCAAGCTGCCGCGGAGTGCGCCACGTGTCCCCCGCCCGCGTCAACGCGGTAGGTGGCGCCCGCGAATCAGCGGGCGCCACGTGGCGCTGCCCACATCGTCGTACCTGCCCCGCGTACGGCCACCTGCCCGCGACCTGCCCCGCGCGCTGCGTGGACCGCGCGCACATGCGCCCGCCAACCGGGTGCTGCCACGTGGCGCGCCCCCGGTCCACGCCTCCCCGCGCTCGCCCGTGGACCAAGCGCGCGTGGGCCGCCCAATCAGGCGCTGCCACGTGGACACCCGCCGGTCCACGCGCCCCGCGGTGCACACCCGGTCACAGCCCAGACCTTCCGTGGACCCAGCCGCGTGCGCCGGCCAATCCGAGCCTGCCACGTGGCATCCCCGCCGGTCCACAGCTCCCCCATGCACCAAAAATCCAGTAAAACTTCCGGGAGTCCGTTTTTGGGCATCCGGACTCAGAATTTAGCAAACAAAAAGTTGTTTTCAAGCGTTTTTCCGCACTGAATCCAAATCCACCCTCTATTTGGCCAAATTCCTCTTCTAAAATTCGGCAAAAGCAGCCGAAGGCCAAAACAGCCAACCAAAGCTCACAGGGTCCATCTGTGGCATCCCTTTGATGCACCATGGGCCAGATACACCATCAACAGGTGTTTGCACAGTGGATTCATGGGAAAAAGCTGTAAGGAGTTTAGGGGCCCTATAATACTTCTTTGCATGCTTATGACAATTCGTCTTGGTATCTGGATAGTGGATGTTCCCGTCACATGACTGGTGACAAAAACGGTTTTCAAACTTTAGAGAAAATCTCCGGAGGACTTGTAGTTTTCCGAGACGGTCGTTCTTCTAAAATTGTTGGAAAATGACAATCGCTATTCCAGAAGGCCCGGTTTTAAACAATGTCTTATTTGTTGAAGGCCTTAAGACTAACCTCATTAGTATAAGTCAACTTTGTGATAATAGTTTTTCAGTTAACTTTTCCTCTGCAGAATGTACTGTAACTGATAAGGACCATTTGTTCTTTTTGAAAGGGGTTAGATCTGAAAATAATTGCTATGTAGTTCAAAATAAAATTTCTGAAAAGTGTAACCTAGTTTCTTTAGATAATGAAACTCTTTGGCATGAAAGACTAGGTCACATAAATTTTAAAGAACTAGCAAGGATTTCAAATAAAGACGTGGTTAAGGGGGTTCCTAAACTTTCATTTAAAGAAAACATTGTGTGTGGAGGTTGTCTAAAGGGAAAACAATCAAGGGCTGCACACAAGAACTTGAACCACGTTGGTACCAACCGGCCCTTAGAATTGATGCACATGGACTTAATGGGGCCGACTCGTCAACCATCCTTAGGAGGTAAATGGTATATTTTTCTCTTGGTTGATGATTTCTCTAGATATTCATGGGTAACATCTTTAAAAAAGAAAGCGGATACTTTCGACTCTTTTCATGAGGTTTGTCATCGTATTATGATTGAAAGAAATGAAAAGATCGTTCGTGTTCGAAGTGATAGAGGTGGAGAATTCATTAATTCTAAATTCATTGATTTTTGCACTTCCAACGGCAAAAAATATGAATTTTCAGCACCCTATACACCTCAGCAGAATGGTGTAGTCGAGCGCAAAAACATGGTTGTTCAAGAGATGGCGCGTGTGATGCTTCATAGCCGGAAACTCCCGTTACATTTTTGGGCTGAAGCTGTGAACACCGCCGTCTATGTAATTAATCGAGTGTATTTGCGCCCGGAAACTTTAAATACACCATATGAGCTATGGTTTTGTAGAAAACCGAATATCAAATATTTTCGTATCTTTGGGAGTCATTGTTATATTTTGCGTGATCGTGAAAATCTTGGTAAATTCGACTCTCGAAGTGACGAAGGGATCTTCATGGGTTATTCTACAAATAGTAGAGCATATCGGGTATTTAACCTGGAATCTAAATCGATGATAGAATCTATTAATGTTAAAGTAGATGAAGCTTTTCATTTTGCATCTGATAAATCTACCCCTGATATGTCTCTTGATGATGATAGTCCTGTAAATGCATCCTCTCATAACAATTCTTTCGATAAAGTTGATGCATCTAATGGTTCTTCTAGTTTATCTGATATGCAGGAATCATCACATGTACCTCCAAGTACTCCGTTATCTAATGGTTCTTCTAGTTTATCTGATATGCAGGAATCATCACATGTACCTCCGAGTACTCTGTTACCTCAAACGCTACGTATCTCCAAGGATCATCCGGAATCAAACATTATTGGAGACCCACAAAAAGGAGTCAAGACTCGGAGACAGTTGGTTTGTGGAGTCGCATGTTACATCTCCATGGTAGAACCAAAGAACGTCGATGAAGCTCTTCAGGATGACTACTGGATTGAAGCAATGCAGGAAGAGCTTCATCAGTTCGAAAGAAACAAAGTCTGGGAACTAACGAAGCCACCGAAGCAACACAATGTGATTGGTACTAAATGGATTTTAAAAAACAAGAAAAATGAGGATGGTACCATCATCAGGAACAAAGCACGCCTAGTTGCTCAGGGCTACTCACAAATTGAAGGTATAGACTTTGATGAGACGTTCGCCCCTGTTGCTCGACTCGAGTCGATTCGTATTTTGTTCGCAATTGCTTGTCATTTTAAAATCAAACTCTTTCAAATGGACGTAAGATCGCGTTTTTAAATGGATTTTTGAACGAGGAAGTTTATGTGGCTCAACCGAAAGGTTTCATTGACCATAAACTACCTAACCATGTTTTTTGTTTGAAAAATGCTCTTTATGGTCTAAAACAAGGACCGCGAGCATGGTACGAAAGGTTGGCAAAGCACCTTTTGGAAAAGGGCTATACTCGAGGGGGAGCAGATCGGACTCTCTTTGTGAAGCATTATCAGGATAACTTCATTGTGGCACAAATCTATGTCGATGACATTGTATTTGGTGCAACTAGAGACAATGATGCTTCTAAATTCGCAGAAATCATGGAAAGCGAATTTGAGATGTCTATGATGGGGGAACTAACATATTTTCTTGGATTGCAAGTGAAACAAAATGAAGAAGGCATCCATTTGTGCCAATCCAAGTATGCAAGTAAGTTGGTGAAGAAATTCGATTTAGAAAACTCTAAAGATTTTCCGACTCCAATGGGAACTAGCAATAAGGGATTAGGAAGTGAATCTCTTAGTGAAAGTGTAGACGAGATGCTTTATCGTAGCATGATTGGAAGTCTACTCTACCTCACGGCTAGTCGCCCGGATATATCCTTTAGTGTTGGGACCTACGCGAGATATCAATCAGCACCAAAGGAGGTTCACCTGAAAGCGGTGAAAAAGATCATCCGGTACGTCAAAGGAACACTGAATTTCAGAATTTGGTATCCTATGGGAACAACTCTTGACATAATAGGATATTCAGATGCCGATTGGGCAGGATCTGTGGATGATCGGAAAAGTACGAGTGGTGCATGTTTTTATCTTGCCCATTGTCTTGTTGCATGGCGTAGTAAAAAACAAAACTGCATTGCACTCTCGACTGCCGAAGCGGAATATATTTCAGCGGGTTAGTTGTTCAACTCAACTCATTTGGATGAAAAGCATGTTGAGCGACTTCCGAATTTCAGCAACTTCGGTAACTATTCTTTGTGACAACACAAGTGCTATAAATATTTCTAAAAATCCTGTGCTGCACTCTAGAACAAAACACATTGAACTTAGATATCATTTTCTAAGAGAGCTAGTTGAATCAAATATTCTTCAAATTTCCTATATTTCAACTGAAGATCAATTAGCTGACATTTTAACAAAACCTTTGGATCAAAAACGGTTTATTCATTTACGTAAAGCAATTGGAATGCTTTCCTTGAAATAACACTTTTTGAAATCATTGCTTAGGTTAGGTTTTGTTTTGTGTTTTTATTCCTTATCTATGGTTGTACATAGAACATTAATTGTGCATATGTAATTGACTTTACTTGCATCCTTTCATATACTTGGAAATTAATTATGCTTTGGATATCATAATAATTCATTTGATGCAATGATCATTTATGTCAATTAAGTCATCTTTAATTGATCAAAGTCAATTTCTCTCATATATGATCTCTTGGTATAGTTTTTATCATATTTGAAAATTGAGTTAAGTATGAAACTCGAGATCAATTTTTGGTTGAATACCTTATATCTTAGATAATTGATAGCCAATTGAGGGGGAGTGTAAGACCTGACTTTTCCGTGACCCTCCCCGTTACCCCTTTTTCTTCGACTGCCCGACTGAGGGACAATTTTTGGTGTTTTTCCCGAGAATCCGTCGGGGCTCGCGGACATTTTTAGGCCGAAGGGCTCGCGAAATGGAGAACGGGGGCGCGATCGGTTTCAGATTCCGACTCCCGGTTCACCCGGAATAATTTTCCGAAGTTCGGACCCCACTTAGGCGCCCCGGAATCCGTGCGGACGATCGGCACGTTTCTCGAGGTAATTATAGCCGCTGGATCTGCCCCTATTAATTAATTATTCTCTTACCCTTTGAGGAACCTAGGGTTTTAGGTGTTCCCTCCTAGGTCCCTTCGTTCGGCGGCTAGGGTTTCCCTTTAAGAGTCATCACGAGAGGGAAAAAGAGAGAGGGAAGGACGGCTAGGGTTTCTCTTTAAGAGACACCACGAGAGGGAAAAAGAGGAGAACAAAACGGGGACCCAACCCTTTTTCGCTCTTGTACGACCGACGGCGGGGCTTTCGAGGAAAGGACGGAGGTTCTTGCTCGCGGGATCAACCGGGCAACGTTAGGATGATCCTCTTCCTCTCTTTTCCGGCGGATCAAAGGTGAGTTTTTATTAGTTTTGTTGTGTAGAGTCTTCACGGGGAACACCGCCGCCGCCGCCGCCGGACCGGCCGCGGGCGGGGCGCCGCGCGGCGCTTGGTGCCGCGCGGGGCCGCCCCGCACCGCGGGCGAGGCACCCGCGCGGCGCTTGGCCGCGCGGGGCCGCCCGCAGGTGAGGCGCCCGCGCGGGCTGGTGCCGCGCGGGGTCGCCCCCGCACCGCGGGCGAGGCACCCGCGCGGCGCTTGGCCGCGCGGGGCCGCCCGCAGGTGGGGCGCCCGCGCGGGCTGGTGCCGCGCGGGGTCGCCCCCGCACCGCGGGCGAGGCACCCGCGCGGCGCTTGGCCGCGCGGGGCCGCCCGCAGGTGGGGCGCCCGCGCGGGCTGGTGCCGCGCGGGGTCGCCCCCGCACCGCGGGCGAGGCACCCGCGCGGCGCTTGGCCGCGCGGGGCCGCCCGCAGGTGGGGCGCCCGCGCGGACTGGCGCCGCGCGGGGTCGCCCCCGCACCGCGGGCGAGGCACCCGCGCGGCGCTTGGCCGCGCGGGGCCCGCCCGCAGGTGGGCGCCCGCGCGGGCTGGTGCCGCGCGGGGTCGCCCCCGCGCCGCGGGCGAGGCACCCGCGCGGCGCTTGGCCGCGCGGGGCCGCCCGCAGGTGGGGCGCCCGCGCGGGCTGGTGCCGCGCGGGGTCGCCCCCGCACCGCGGGCGAGACACCCGCGCGGCGCTTGGCCGCGCGGGGCCGCCCACAGGTGGGGCGCCCGCGCGGGCTGGTGCCGCGCGGGGTCGCCCCCGCGCCGCGGGCGAGGCACCCGCGCGGCGCTTGGCCGCGCGGGGCCGCCCGCAGGTGGGGCGCCCGCGCGGGCTGGTGCCGCGCGGGGTCGCCCCCGCGCCGCGGGCGAGGCACCCGCGCGGCGCTTGGCCGCGCGGGGCCGCCCGCAGGTGGGGCGCCCGCGCGGGCTGGTGCCGCGCGGGGTCGCCCCCGCACCGCGGGCGAGGGCACCCGCGCGGCGCTTGGCCGTGCGGGGCCGCCCGCAGGTGGGGCGCCCGCGCGGGCTGGTGCCGCGCGGGGTCGCCCCGCACCACGGGCAACGCACTCGCGCGGCGCTTGGCCGCGCGGGGGCCGCCGCAGGAGGGGCGCCCGCGCGGGCTGGGGCCACGCGATGCTGTGCCCGGGCGGAGTGTGCGCCGCACGGGCCAGTGCCGGGCGGGAAACTCCGCCGCACATGGGTGGGAGTCGGTGTGAGTGTCGGATCCTTAGTCTTGACTTGCCCTTATTCCTTCAGGAGTGCAGGACATTGTTGGCGACGGGCGCACGATCACGGACGTACCGAACGCCGGACGACGCACGCAAAAGGTGGGTAAATTCGCCGAGGTTAATTGGGTAAGGGCGGACATGAGCAAAGGTGCTTCTCTCTAAGTTGCTCCTCGTGAGCAAAGGTGGGTTTCTCTCTAAGTTGCTCCTCGTGAGCAAAGGTGGGTTTCTCTCTAAGATGCTCTTCGTGAGCGAAGGTGTGTTCCTCTTCAAGTTGCTCTCACTGAGCAACGGTGTTTTCCTCCTTAAGATTTCCTCATGAGCAAAGGTGTTCACCCTTCTGGTTGTCCTTATGAGCAACGCTGACCCCGAATCTCATTCTATTCGCTTTATCATCTGAGGCTCAAGTTTTACTACACGCACACCAGCGGTTTGGCCACCGCAAGGGTGTGCTTTTCCGGAAAAGTGGTACGTTGACCCGTGTACCCCACGCGGAGGTGGCGTTAGGGATGGGGGCCCTCATGGGTGGAGGGTGTGAGCGGTGACGCCGGGGTTGGTGCTCGGCGGCCGAGGCAGGTGCTCGGCAGAAAGGGGAGGGGCACCGGGGTAGGGGCCCGATGCGGTGTCCGGGGATGGTGCCCGGTTTATGTTTGGTGCAGGTTGTGATCATTGTTGACGATATATGGGAGGGGGGTGACAGTTGCTCTGGTTACAGTGGTTTGTTTTATTATAGTTTCTTGCTCATTATGTTTATTTCTAGTCACTGACTTCCCACTCCGTGACAGGTTCGTCCAGGGGCGAATGCTAGGGCGCCGGTGAGGACGTTAGGGTGCTGATCTGATTTTTGGATGACTTCGGTTACAGTGACTCTTCTTTCCCTTTTCCTTTATTATTCATGGTAGCTAGTTGTGGATTGCGACACCCCCGTGGGGTCGAAGTGGATGTTGCCCTTTTCTTTCCTTTCTTTTTGAATAATTGAATGAATACTACGTTCTCTCTTACTTGGCCGTTTTGAACGATGAAAAACAAAGAAAACCGTTTGTGAAAACTATTTTTAAAACGTGGGTGTCGTGTGGGCACCGAGCTTTATAAACCTTGTGGGATTTATGTGTTTGCGAACTGTTTTCACAAACGAGGGCATCGTGTGGATGCCGCTTTCAAAACCTTGTGATTATTTATCCTTTCAAAACACCGGCCTCTATGCTCTAAGTGAATGCCAGAATGTCATGTGAATTGTTTGGTTGTATGTGTACGAGACCCCAACTGATGTGGTTAGAGATTGTATGTACTACGCCTTGTGAGACACTTTGTAGTTGAGACGCCGTGCATATACAAAGGGGCCTCTGCTCATTTGCAGAGCGAATTTGTGTATGCGGCGGGTCTGTGCACGCGCCGGGGAGTAATGTTTTACAAAAAAAAAAATATATGGCTGAATCAGGGGCATCGGTGGCTCCTCTTCCGCGCGATTCGAACCCCCGGGGCGTGACAGATTAAGATGGTATCAGAGCGGTAAACTCTAACCACAACAGTCGGGGCCTAACATCCACGGGCGCAATACTCTGGCTGCTGAGTAATAAAGTGAACACGGGATAAATAAATAGGACACGAGTGTACGTGGGGGAGGGTAGAGATTTAGTAGAACCCTTTAGGAGCCGGGTTGCCTTGTCAGTTATGTCTCTATGTTTGTGATGATCGGTATGCTTTCATTATGTACGCAGATACAATAGCAGTCCAACACAGTGAGCGACGACCGACGGAAATGGACACCGCAGCCGGAGCGAACCGCTTGCTGCGCAACCAACTGCGCGATGTGGCAGGACAGCTACTGACTCTCACGGAGCGTCTGTGCATGCTGACGCGGGACCTTGAGAGCGTTGACCACTTCCAGCACGGCCCATGGGACGGTACCCCTCGCGGGATGCCACCGGCGGGATTTCCCACCTATCACGATGCAGTTAATTTGGCCATTCATGCGGAGCAAGAGTACGCCCGGCAAGGGTGCCCCTACCCTGACCCGGCGGAGGACCCCTATCTGGCGAGCCGCGCGACCAAACGTCCGAAGGTAGAACCGGAGTCTGGACCGGTGAAGAAGGAGGGGCCCGGCCCATCGAAGCCGTGCGTCATTTGTGGCGGCGCACATCGAATGATGGGCTGCCCCTGGCGGGATGGTCACTGTTTCCGGTGTGGTAGACCGGGTCACACGCGTTACACGTGCCCCCAGAAGCCAGGCGTCACTAGGCCCCCGGCGCCGGGACCTGTCGAAGCAGAGAAAGCCGCCACCCCCGCCTTGCAGGGGAGCCCCAAACCAAGGTACCGGGCGAACCAACACCTGGAAAATGCAAGGAAGGGTGGGCGGGTACCAACAGGGACCCCGGAGTCGCCACAAGGGCCCTGCGTCATCTGCGGAAGGCGCATCGAGTGACGAACTGCCTCTGGAGGTACTCCCACTGCAATGGTTGCGGCAAATCAGATCACACCCGCGCTTCATGTCCGCGAGAGCAGGCCGCTACCGCCGCAACGCCACAACGGGAGGGACGAGAGGATACCGCGGCTCCCAACCCACAGAAGGACCGACCCGACGGCTCGCCGTCGGCGGACTCGTACGATACCAGGACCCTGCCCAACCACGCAGTGCGACGCTGGCCCAGGGGTTGCGGGAGGGCTACCCCAGCCGCCCCAGCAGACGGAGCAACGTCCCGAACCGAGTGACGACAGGTAATACTTGAACTACTTCTTTTTAGTTGGGGACATCCGTCGAACCTGAGTTATACCATCCTTTCTTCATCTGTTATGGGTTTCGGCTATGTCCCGTCGTTAGTAATAGCTTCGTTGTTTTTCTGTCCGTTTTTCCCTCGGATCTTTTGGGGAGGGGCGAACGCCTTTAAGAGGGACTGCGGGAATCCGCCGTTGGCGTAGTCCGCAGATACTCCCTTCTCTTTCCGAAGATCCCTTCTTTTCTCCCATCCAAAACCAACCGATTTTGGCCTCGATCTACTTAGGCACGCACTCTTTTGTTTTATCCCACTTGGGGACCATGCACTTAGTAGCAAAAAGTAAGGAGCGGAAGGCACCGGCTGGGTGCATGGCCGTTCTACCGGCGCGGGAACAGGGGAGGAGCTTGCAGCTGCGCGTTGACTGCCCGGAATTAGATGAAGCCCTGTAAGAGCGTGCACTCCCTTGAACCGCTCGGCCCGGAAGGGAGCCAAGTTCTTTTGGACGGCCCAATGCTAAGGAAAGCTGTGAAGGGCCTAAAAAGCGATTAACAAGGGCGCCCGTGCTCGCCGTACCAACGCCCGGGAAAGACTTCGAAGTATGCTGCACTGCATCGCGAATTGGACTGGAGGAAGTACTAAGGCAGCAAGGAGGAGTCGTGGCCTATGCGACAGGGCAACTCAAGGACTACATGTAGAACTAACCGACACACGACCTGGGGTGTACCGCAGTCGTCCTCGTTCTGAGACTGTTGAGGTACTAACCCTTCGGGGCCCACGGTAACGCACCCACGGACCACCAAAGCCTTAAGCGCCTCTCCACCCAGAAGGGGCCGAACCTACGGCGAAGACGGTGGTTAGGACTATTGAAGGATTACGACCTGGACACGAGACCGACTGACCAAGTGTACATCGATGAGTTGCGGGGCTACACGGGACGCCGACACCTACTACTGCGGGCCAAGCTACACTTCGGCCCGGCCTATCACCTCAGATGGATGGGCAATCCGAACGGGCGATCCAGATCCTCGAGGACATACTCCGAGCATGCATCCTGGTTTTGAATGGGCGGATGGTCACGCTACCTACCCCTCGTCGAGTTCGTCTACGACGTCGATTACCAGACAAGCACCCGGATGACACCGTACAAAGCATCGTACGGTAGGCGCTGCAAACCCCCCCCCCCCCCCCCCCCGATTTGTTGGAACGATCAGGGGCGAAGCGGGTCGGGTTGAGAGGCTAGTAGTGCCATAGTACGTGGGACTTTTTGGGATCCCGGAGTGCGACGGCCCCGTGGCCCATCGCCTCGCCCTACCACCGAATCACGACCGAGTTCTGGTCGCGTCCGCGCTTTCATGCCTCGAAAGTATCCCCCAACCCGTCGCGAGTGATTGACGACTCCGCAAATCAAGTTCAAAGGAAACGTGAACTACGAGGAAGAGCCGGTGCGGACCCTAGCGCGGGAGGACTGAAAAGCTACGAAGTCGGACATTTCCCTACGTGAAGGCGTTTTGGAGCAATCGGGAAGAACGTGAGACAACTTGAGAACCCGAATCGAGGGTGAAGGGGTGCTACCCGGACCCCCTTCGCCGCAGGCGGGAGTTAAGTTTCGGGGACGAAACTTGTTTTTATTAGTGAGTGATGTAAGACCTGACTTTTCCGTGACCCTCCCCGTTACCCCTTTTTCTTCGACTGCCCGACTGAGGGACAATTTTTGGTGTTTTTCCCGAGAATCCGTCGGGGCTCGCGGACATTTTTAGGCCGAAGGGCTCGCGAAATGGAGAACGGGGGCGCGATCGGTTTCAGATTCCGACTCCCGGTTCACCCGGAATAATTTTCCGAAGTTCGGACCCCACTTAGGCGCCCCGGAATCCGTGCGGACGATCGGCACGTTTCTCGAGGTAATTATAGCCGCTGGATCTGCCCCTATTAATTAATTATTCTCTTACCCTTTGAGGAACCTAGGGTTTTAGGTGTTCCCTCCTAGGTCCCTTCGTTCGGCGGCTAGGGTTTCCCTTTAAGAGTCATCACGAGAGGGAAAAAGAGAGAGGGAAGGACGGCTAGGGTTTCTCTTTAAGAGACACCACGAGAGGGAAAAAGAGGAGAACAAAACGGGGACCCAACCCTTTTTCGCTCTTGTACGACCGACGGCGGGGCTTTCGAGGAAAGGACGGAGGTTCTTGCTCGCGGGATCAACCGGGCAACGTTAGGACGATCCTCTTCCTCTCTTTTCCGGCGGATCAAAGGTGAGTTTTTATTAGTTTTGTTGTGTAGAGTCTTCACGGGGAACACCGCCGCCGCCGCCGCCGGACCGGCCGCGGGCGGGGCGCCGCGCGGCGCTTGGTGCCGCGCGGGGCCGCCCCGCACCGCGGGCGAGGCACCCGCGCGGCGCTTGGCCGCGCGGGGCCGCCCGCAGGTGGGGCGCCCGCGCGCGCTTGGTGCCGCGCGGGGCCGCCCCGCACCGCGGGCGAGGCACCCGCGCGGCGCTTGGCCGCGCGGGGCCGCCCGCAGGTGGGGCGCCCGCGCGCGCTGGTGCCGCGCGGGGTCGCCCCCGCACCGCGGGCGAGGCACCCGCGCGGCGCTTGGCCGCGGGGCCGCCCGCAGGTGGGGCGCCCGCGCGGGCTGGTGCCGCGCGGGGTCGCCCCCGCACCGCGGGCGAGGCACCCGCGCGGCGCTTGGCCGCGCGGGGCCGCACGCAGGTGGGGCGCCCGCGCGGGCTGGTGCCGCGCGGGGTCGCCCCCGCACCGCGGGCAAGGCACCCGCGCGGCGCTTGGCCGCGCGGGGCCGCCCGCAGGTGGGGCGCCCGCGCGGGCTGGCGCCGCGCGGGGTCGCCCCCGCACCGCGGGCGAGGCACCCGCGCGGCGCTTGGCCGCGCGGGGCCGCCCGCAGGTGGGGCGCCCGCGCGGGCTGGTGCCGCGCGGGGTCGCCCGCGCGCCGCGGGCGAGGCACCCGCGCGGCGCTTGGCCGCGCGGGGCCGCCCGCAGGTGGGGCGCCCGCGCGGGCTGGTGCCGCGCGGGGTCGCCCCCGCACCGCGGGCGAGACACCCGCGCGGCGCTTGGCCGCGCGGGGCCGCCCGCAGGTGGGGCGCCCGCGCGGGCTGGTGCCGCGCGGGGTCGCCCCCGCGCCGCGGGCGAGGCACCCGCGCGGCGCTTGGCCGCGCGGGGCCGCCCGCAGGTGGGGCGCCCGCGCGGGCTGGTGCCGCGCGGGGTCGCCCCCGCACCGCGGGCGAGGCACCCGCGCGGCGCTTGGCCGCGCGGGGCCGCCCGCAGGTGGGGCGCCCGCGCGGACTGGTGCCGCGCGGGGTCGCCCCCGCACCGCGGGCGAGGCACCCGCGCGGCGCTTGGCCGCGCGGGGCCGCCCGCAGGTGGGGCGCCCGCGCGGGCTGGTGCCGCGCGGGGTCGCCCCCGCACCGCGGGCGAGGCACCCGCGCGGCGCTTGGCCGTGCGGGGCCGCCCGCAGGTGGGGCGCCCGCGCGGGCTGGTGCCGCGCGGGGTCGCCCCGCACCACGGGCAACGCACTCGCGCGGCGCTTGGCCGCGCGGGGCCGCCGCAGGAGGGGCGCCCGCGCGGGCTGGGGCCACGCGATGCTGTGCCCGGGCGGAGTGTGCGCCGCACGGGCCAGTGCCGGGCGGGAAACTCCGCCGCACATGGGTGGGAGTCGGTGTGAGTGTCGGATCCTTAGTCTTGACTTGCCCTTATTCCTTCAGGAGTGCAGGACATTGTTGGCGACGGGCGCACGATCACGGACGTACCGAACGCCGGACGACGCACGCAAAAGGTGGGTAAATTCGCCGAGGTTAATTGGGTAAGGGCGGACATGAGCAAAGGTGCTTCTCTCTAAGTTGCTCCTCGTGAGCAAAGGTGGGTTTCTCTCTAAGTTGCTCCTCGTGAGCAAAGGTGGGTTTCTCTCTAAGATGCTCTTCGTGAGCGAAGGTGTGTTCCTCTTCAAGTTGCTCTCACTGAGCAACGGTGTTTTCCTCCTTAAGATTTCCTCATGAGCAAAGGTGTTCACCCTTCTGGTTGTCCTTATGAGCAACGCTGACCCCGAATCTCATTCTATTCGCTTTATCATCTGAGGCTCAAGTTTTACTACACGCACACCAGCGGTTTGGCCACCGCAAGGGTGTGCTTTTCCGGAAAAGTGGTACGTTGACCCGTGTACCCCACGCGGAGGTGGCGTTAGGGATGGGGGCCCTCATGGGTGGAGGGTGTGAGCGGTGACGCCGGGGTTGGTGCTCGGCGGCCGAGGCAGGTGCTCGGCAGAAAGGGGAGGGGCACCGGGGTAGGGGCCCGATGCGGTGTCCGGGGATGGTGCCCGGTTTATGTTTGGTGCAGGTTGTGATCATTGTTGACGATATATGGGAGGGGGGTGACAGTTGCTCTGGTTACAGTGGTTTGTTTTATTATAGTTTCTTGCTCATTATGTTTATTTCTAGTCACTGACTTCCCACTCCGTGACAGGTTCGTCCAGGGGCGAATGCTAGGGCGCCGGTGAGGACGTTAGGGTGCTGATCTGATTTTTGGATGACTTCGGTTACAGTGACTCTTCTTTCCCTTTTCCTTTATTATTCATGGTAGCTAGTTGTGGATTGCGACACCCCCGTGGGGTCGAAGTGGATGTTGCCCTTTTCTTTCCTTTCTTTTTGAATAATTGAATGAATACTACGTTCTCTCTTACTTGGCCGTTTTGAACGATGAAAAACAAAGAAAACCGTTTGCGAAAACTATTTTTAAAACGTGGGTGTCGTGTGGGCACCGAGCTTTATAAACCTTGTGGGATTTATGTGTTTGCGAACTGTTTTCACAAACGAGGGCATCGTGTGGATGCCGCTTTCAAAACCTTGTGATTATTTATCCTTTCAAAACACCGGCCTCTATGCTCTAAGTGAATGCCAGAATGTCATGTGAATTGTTTGGTTGTATGTGTACGAGACCCCAACTGATGTGGTTAGAGATTGTATGTACTACGCCTTGTGAGACACTTTGTAGTTGAGACGCCGTGCATATACAAAGGGGCCTCTGCTCATTTGCAGAGCGAATTTGTGTATGCGGCGGGTCTGTGCACGCGCCGGGGAGTAATGTTTTACAAAAAAAAAATATATGGCTGAATCAGGGGCATCGGTGGCTCCTCTTCCGCGCGATTCAAACCCCCGGGGCGTGACAGGGAGTCTATCAAATGTTTATGCTCAAAAGATGTGGAAAGAGTTACATCCCAATGAGGAGTGTGAAAACTACCATCACATGGAGGAAAGAGCTACCACCTCGGTCGTCCGAGTACTGTGTGCAGCTACCATATGTATACCAAGCATGGTTTTTCAAGTTGGTAAGATAAAATGCTTTTTGGAATACTTGACTCTGTCAAATTCCAAGGTTGGTATAAGGTGGGGATTTTATTGAAAGATGCTCAAAGAGCCACTCCTTACAATAAATTGATTAGATATATTATCTAACTTATTTGGGATTTCAAACATCTATCGATTTTCGTATTTCATTTTCTTTACCATATTGATGATTTGATAAACGCATTACTCATATGATCATGATAGATGTCATTGAACTTGTTCAACTTTAAAGGATTTAATTTTTATAAATTTTCGTTTCATTACTTGGATTTTATTGATAGATTTAGCATAATCTATTTTTTTTAATATGAAATGATGACTTTTGTTTAAAGTTGACATGCAAAAGTGCTTACATACTTTTTCTGGATTTTCTGAAATTTTTCTAAATTTTTCTGAAGAAAAAGTTGGAGCCGATCCGGACTGGAATATCCGTTCCGGATCCCGAACGCAGGAATTTTCTGCGGGTAGCCGATCCGGACTAGATTCTTGATCCGTTCCGGACCGCGGCTAGGGTTTTATAAGAAACAAAAGGGATTTGATTTCTTTTTTACGAAAATCTTTTGTTTCCAAGTCTCCAGAGCTTCTCTCTCTAGAAATCAACCAATTTGGAGCCTTTCCAACTCGAGTTCTTCGTGTTGGGTTATGTATAATTGGATCTAAATAGGGAAAAAAACACCTAGAGGGGGGTGAATAGGTGTAAACAATAAACACTCAAAAATCTTTGCGTTATAAAACCCAATGCGAAAAAATAAATAACACGCAGAGATTTTTACGTGGAAAACTCTAAACCGGAGTAAAAAACCACGGGACCGATAACACGGTGAAATCCACTAGAATTATAACACGTACAAAGGTGATATACCGTACTCACAGACGACTCAACCTTTTTCCATACGCTCCTAGTTGATCTTCTTCGCTCGCTCCGCAACGCTTCTCGAATCCACGATCTGCGTCCAACGCCGAATCCACGGCGTCCAACGTCGAATCCACGACGTCCGACCGAATCCATGGTCTTCACCCAGTAGCACGTCTCGAATCCACGAACGTACCTCGCTCCGAATCCACGAGAGTGGTAGCACCTTGAATCCACAAGGCCACGCGAGTCCACGCGCCGATTTTGGGAAAATCGTTGTTTTTGGGTGGTGATGATCCGCCGAATACTTAGATTAGAAATAGATCGGAAATACCATCTAAGTATTCATTAATTTGATTCTACTCAAAATCTGAGTTTGGAAAACCTAGAATCAAATTAATAATATAGATGAAGAAATATAGAATTAAATCTAGCATTTCCTTTCTTCTCTATATGTGGATTGTTCTATTTCGATCGTATTTTTCGCTTTTTGCGTCGTGCCCTAAAAGATGAATTAAAGGGTCTATATATAGGTTAGAAACCGTTGGAAGAGGATAAGAATCAAAAACTAACCTTTTCTAAAATTTTTCAGGACGGCGATCCGGATCGGATTTCGGCGATCCGGATTGCAGTAGCGAGACAGACAGTTTCCAGAAAAACGAAGGTTCGGGATCCGGATCGAAGTGCCTGATCCGGATCGTTCATACAATTCATCAAACACCAATGTTCGGGATCCGAATTGAAATGCCTGATCCGGATCGTTCATATATTACGGTAAAAACCAGTGTTCGGGATCCGGATCAAAGGAGGCTACGATCCGGATTGAATTTGCGTATGAACCAACACCCTTCGGGATCCGGATTGGAATGTCTGATCCGGATCCTGAACATGTCCCATGTCCGGTTTTTTATTTTTATGCAATTAAAAATTCATCCAAGTGTTTCTACACTATAAGAAGTATTCGGATCACCAAAGATAATTAGTTAAACATACCTGATCCTTTTGAATTCTTCTTTCTTGAGATTGAGTTATATGATCCAACCTTCTTTATCTTCAATCTTCAAGACTTAACCGAATTCACGAAATACGCCAACTCAAATTCCGTAACAATCTCCCCCTTTGGCGGTTTCGTGACAAAACACAAATCCACTCAAGAAAATTCAAAAAGATATTTTTGTTGATATCACCATACAACAAAAATTTACAATGAGATCCAAATAAAGATAGATACATGAGTTAAACTCCTAAAACAGACTCTAGACTTAGACATCTGTACTCTCTGCAAAAGAAATCATTCTTGACAAAAGAAATCGTTAGATACCTCAAGAATTTTATGTCATTCAAAAGCCACACACATAGATGAAGTTTATACTCATTTATACTTACCATGACATTTATACATTTAGATATGTAATTGGATCATAGTTAAAAACCAACATATCTTCTATGCAATCAAAATCCAAATGTCACAAAATTGTTAGTGAACATCAACTTGTTAGTTATATTACATGCCCAAATAGTTAATCGAATAGTTAGTCGAGGCATGCATGCAATCACAAATGAAAACCAAAAGTTGAAGTTATACTTACCTTCATGGTTCACAACTGGACAATCGATCATAGTTTCATTGTTTAACTGTTCTAATATTCTCTCCCCCTTTTTGTCACAAAGTTAGCCAAGATTACAAAATAAGGAGAGTTAACAAGTTCAAAAACTGAAGGAAATTTAAGAACTAAAACTAACAACCTGCAAAAGAAAAAAAATATTAAAAGAAATCAATCATCAGATTCAGAGTCTTCAGAGCTCGTGCAGCCCATCTTAGAGAACATCTTTTTCACCAGCTTGTTCATTGAATTGACCTTCTTAGTTATGGTAATATGAGCTGCCGTGATGAGCTCAAGCTCATTGGAAATTCTCTTCTGTTTCTTCGAAATCTGTTCCTGCTCAAAGGATAATCGTTGTTGTTCTTTGTAGATGGATGAGACTGATGCTTCATCCGCTAGTGCGGGTGCTGGTTGTGATGGTGATGCGGAAGTGCCGGTACTGGGTTTCGTTCCGCATGGAGGAACTGGAGTGACATGAGGCAACTTATGAAGGGACTTGACAATGGTGGACTCATCGATCATGCCCAAGCAGTGATGATAAGTTGTTGAACTAATATCAACCTGAAATTTCTTTAAGATCCTCATTATAATCAATGGAAATGGGATTCTTTCAGTGGGATGAGGATGCTCAACATATCTCGTCATTCTATTCCAAATAATGTATGGAATGTTGATATTTAATCCCATTGCCTTTGACGGATGTCCTAAGAGATACAAAAACAGCATTCGATCCCATCTCAAGACTTTCGTCTGCATATTTGGAAGGATATTGTAACATGTGATGAAGTTTAGGAACCGGTACTCAAGACGAAGTTCTTTGGATTTGACAGATTTCTCCGTTGATTGAGTTCCCTCCAAACATATTCCCTTTATAACCATTTGCCACATCGTGTTTGTCAAACTCTTTCCCTTCAAGTAATTAACTCCTGTCTTGCTGGCTTGCATTCCCAAAACCTTGCCAATCAATTGTGGAGTAATTTTAAACCTTGTGCCTTGGATATTCGTGTAAAACACCATCGGACCGTTTTCATTTTCTCGAAGGTGCCGTGCATTTGTATAGAAGGTCCTCACGTGATGCAGACAGTATCCAAGCATTTCTGGGAATCGGCATACTTGAATAAGGTTTGCTTGTTCAATCAGAACACCAAACTCAGGGGAGTGGTCTCGTAGAGCCTCAATATTAACATGCCTCTCGCCAATGCATTCACGATTCTCAAATGCCCTTAGGCGATCCGCATTAACGAACACTTGTTCCTCACGAGGTGGAGAATCCGGAACTATTGGTTCGTTAATCTCGAAACCTCGTGCTCGTCCAAACCGTCGAGCCAGTCTTTTTCTTTTCATTGAGATAGAGGATGTCATTGGCGCTTTACCTTTTGACGTGTCGAAAGTCTTTTGCTTAGGTTGAACAGGCATTGATTCATCATCCGACAATTTGTCCCAATCTACTTCTTGATTATCTGCTTCAGCCTCTGAATCGCTGACAAGAAGAAACTCACCTTTCCGTTGAGTTTTCTTAGCTCTTTTCAGTTTGTTTGTTGCTCGAGTGTGTACCATTGCAACTAGCAGAAAGATGATCCATGAAAACGTCATTGTTGCTATTACTTGTGAAAAGAAATCCTGTGAGCAACAACTCAAGAACACGAAAAATTGTTAATTTTCAAAAATTTGAAAAATTGTACCCAAACAATCATTATCGTGTAGAGAGACTAAGAATCAAATTAGTTTTGCAACAAGAATTTTAAAAATAGATCAATCACATGATTTTGGAAAATTCCCATTATATGCCCTAAAACCGAAATTTTTGAAATCGAAGGCCAAAAATCCGTTTATCATGAGAATATCTAGCATATAATCAAAACTAATCTACCCAGAGTTCTTATTTCAAAAGAAATTTGACCAAAAACTAATCCAAAACGAAAAAGATACAGAAATTTCATCACGTTTTGAGGAAGAACATGAAAAACTATGAAAAACCGAGATTTTGATCAATAAAACTTACTTAGAATCGAAGAACTTGAGTTTGTAAGCTTCCAAGACGGATGAATTCTAGAGAGAGAAGCTCTGGAGACTTTGGAACAAAAGATTGAAGTAAAAAGAAATCAAACTCCTTTTGTTCTATATAAAACCCTAGCCGCGATCCGGATCAGTTCGTGAATCCGATCCGGATCGGCTACCCGCAGAGAATACCTGCGTTCGGGATCCGAATCGGCTTGTCCAATCCGGATCGGCTCCAACTTTTTCTTCAGAAAAATTCAGAAAAATTCTAGAAAATCCAGAAAAAGATTGTAAGCACTTTTGTGTATCAACTTTAACCAAAAATCATCATTTCATATCAAAAGAAATAGATTATACTAAATCTATCAATAACATCCAACAAATGAAACGAAAATTTATAAAAATTAAATCCCTTAAAATTGAACAACTTCAATCACATCTAACATGATGTTATGAGTAATGCCTTTATCAAATCATCAATTTGGTAAAGAAAATGAAATACCAAGATCAATAGATGTCTGAAATCCCAGATAAGTTAGATAATATATCTAGTCAATTTATTAAAGAGAGTGGCTCTTTGAGCATCTTTCATTAAAATTCCCACCTTATACCAACCTTGAAATTTTGACAGAGTCAAGTATTTCAACATGCATTTTATTTAATCAAACTTGAAAAACCTTGCTTGGTATACATGTGGTAGCTGCACACAGTACTCGGACGACCGAGGTGGTAGCTCTTTCCTCCATGTGGTGGTAGTTTTCACACTCCTCATTGGGATGTAACTCTTTCCACATCTTTTGAGCATAACACCTTTTTGACTCCCCCTCAATTGGCTATCAATTATTTAAGATATAAAGTATTCAACCAAATATTGATCTCGATTTCATACTCGACTAAATAATCAAATAAGATAAAAACTATACCAAGAGATCATCGAGAGAGAAATTGACTTTAATCAAATCAAAGATGATTTAATTCACATAAATGATCATTGCATCAAATGAATTATTATGATATCCAAAGCATAATAAATTTCTAAACATATAAAAGGATGCAGTTAAAGTCAATAAAACTAATGCTCAATTAATGTTCTATGTCTAAGCATAGATAATGAACAAAAACACAAAAACAAAACCTAACCTAAACAAGAGTTTCAAAGAGAGGTTATTTCAAGGAAAGCATTCCAATTGCTTTACGCAAATGAATAAAACGTTTTTGATCCAAAGGTTTTGTTAAAAAGTCAGCTAATTGATCTTCAGTTGAAATGTAGGAAATTTGAAGAATATTTGATTCAACTAGCTCTCTAAGAAAATGATATCTAAGTTCAATGTGTTTTGTTCTTGAGTGCAACACAGGGTTTTTTGAAATGTTTATAGCACTAGTGTTGTCACATAAAACAGTTACCGAAGTTGCTGAAATCCGGAAGTCGCTCAACACGCTTTTCATCCAAATGAGTTGAGTTGAACAACTACCCGCTGAGATATATTCCGCTTCGGCAGTTGAGAGTGCAATGCAGTTTTGCTTTTTACTATGCCATGCAACAAGACAATGGCCAAGATAGAAACATGCACCACTCGTACTTTTCCGATCATCCACTGATACTGCCCAATCGGCATCTGAATATCCTATAATGTCAAGACTTGTTCCCATAGGATACCAAATTCCGAAGTTTACAGTTCCTTTGACGTACCGGATGATCCGTTTCACCGCTTTCAGGTGATCCTCCTTTGGTGCTGACTGATATCTCACGCATATCCCAACACTAAAGGATATGTCCGGGCGACTAGCTGTGAGGTAGAGTAGACTTCCAATCATACTTCGATAGAGTTTCTCGTCTACACTATCACTAAGAGATTCACTTCCTAATCCCTTATTGCTAGTTCCCATAGGAGTAGGAAAATTTTTAGAATCTTCTAATCCGAATTTCTTTACCAACTCCTTTGCATACTTGGGTTGACACAGATGGATACCTTCACCATTTTGTTTCCCTTGCAATCCAAGAAAGTTTGTCAGTTCGCTCATCATAGACATCTTAAATTCGCTTTCCATGGTTTCTGCGAATTTAGAAGCATCATTATCCTTTGTTGCTCCAAATACAATGTCATCGACATAGATTTGTGCAACAATGAAGTTATCCTGATAATGCTTCACAAAGAGAGTCTGATCTGCTCCCCCTCGAGTATAGCCCTTCTCCAAAAGGTGCTTTGTCAATCTTTCGTACCACGCTCGTGGTGCTTGTTTTAAACCGTAAAGAGCCTTTTTCAAACGAAAAACATGGTTAGGTAGTTTACAGTCTACAAAACCTTTCCGTTGAGCCACATAAACTTCCTCATTTAAAGACCCATTTAAAAACGCGCTCCTAACGTCCATTTGAAAGAGTTTTATTTTAAAGTGACAAGCAATAGCGAATAAGATACGAATGAACTCGAGTCTAGCTACAAGGGCGAACGTTTCATCAAAGTCTATACCTTCTATTTGAGAGTAGCCTTGAGCAACTAAACGTGCTTTGTTCCTGATGATGGTACCATCCTCATTTTTCTTGTTCTTGAAAATCCATTTAGTACCGATCACATTGTGTTGCTTCGGAGGCGTCGTTAATTCCCAGACTTTGTTTCGTTCAAACTGATGGAGCTCTTCCTTCATTGCTTCAATCCAGTAGTCATCCTGAAGAGCTTCATCGACGTTCTTTGGTTCGATCATGGAAACGTAACAGGCGAATCCACAAACCAACTGTCTCCGAGTTCTGACTCCTTCTTGTGGGTCTCCAATAATGTTTGATTCAGGATGATCCTTGGATATGCGTAACGTTTGAGGTAATGGAGTACTCGGAGGTACATGAGATGATTCCTGCACATCAGATAAACTTGAAGAACCATTAGATGCATCATTAATATTGGAAGTATTATCATGAGAAGATGCATTTACAGGAGTATCATCATCAAGAGAGATATCAGGGGTAGATTTATCAGATGCAAAGTGGAAAACTTCGTCTACTTTAACATTTATGGATTCTACAATCGTTTTAGATTCTAAGTTAAATACCCGATATGCTCTACTATTTGTAGAATAACCCATGAAAATCCCTTCGTCACTTCGAGAGTCAAATTTTCCAAGATTTTCGCGGTCACGTAAAATGTAACACCGACTCCCAAAGATACGAAAATATTTGATGTTTGACTTTCTACAAAACCATAGTTCATATGGTGTATTTAACGTTCCCGGGCGCAAATAAACTCGATTAATAACATAGATTGCAGTGTTCACAGCTTCAGCCCAAAAATATAACGGTAAATTTCGGCTATGAAGCATGACACGTGCCATCTCTTGTACAACCCTGTTTTTGCGCTCGACTACACCATTCTGTTGAGGTGTATGGGGTGCTGAGAATTCATGTTTAATGCCATTGGAAGTGCAAAAATCAATGAATTTAGAATTTATGAATTCTCCACCTCTATCACTTCTAACACGAATAATCTTTTCATTCTTTTCAATCATAATACGAAGGCAAATCTCGTGAAAAGAATCAAAAGTATCAGCTTTCTCTTTTAAAAATGCTACCCATGAGTATCTAGAGAAATCATCAACCAATAAGAAAATATACCATTTACCTCCCAAGGATGGTTGACGTGTCGGCCCCATGAGATCCATATGCAATAATTCTAAGGGCCGATTAGTACCAACGTGGTTCAAGTTCTTGTGTGCAGTCCTGGATTGTTTTCCCTTTTGACAACCACCACACACAATGTTTTGTTTAAGTGAAAGTTTTGGAACCCCCTTGACCACGTCTTTGTTTGAAATTCTAGCAAGTTCCTTAAAATTTATGTGACCTAGCCTTTCATGCCAAAGTGTTTCATTATTCAAAGAGGCTAAGTTACAATTTTTAGAAATTTTATTGGGAACAACATAACAATTGTTTTCATATCTAACCCCCTTTAAAAAGAAAACATGGTCCTTATCAGTTACAATGCATTCAACAGATGAAAAATTAACTGAAAAACCATTGTCACAAAGTTGACTAATACTTATGAGGTTAGTCTTAAGGCCATCAACACACAACACATTATTTAGAATCGGGCCATCTGGAATAGCTACTGTTCCTTTTCCAACAATTTTGGAAGACTGACCGTCTCCGAAAACTACAAGTCCTCCGGAGATTTTCTCAAAATTTTGAAAACAGTTTTTGTCAACGGTCATGTGACGGGAACAACCGCTATCTAGATACCAAGACGAATTATCATATGCATGCAAGGAAATATTTGTAACAAGACAAGGGAAGATTTCACCTTTGCGTACCCAAACCTTTCGAGTTTTGGTGTACGTCGGAAATGATTGTGATGTTGATACCTTTGGTGAAAGCGTCTTGTTTGATCCATTGCTTTTCCTTGACGTCGTCGTCTTGTTTGATGAACTACCGAGGCTTTTTTCTTTCGAATAATTTGTATTTGATTTCCGAGGAATCACCCTTTTGGTAGTTGTTGCAAGAAGTGCTTGAGTTGAGCGTTTGGCTCCCATCTTGCAATTTCTCCTTATGTGCCCTGCAATACCACAACGAAAACATACCTTGGTGCTTGACAATTCCAAAGAGGGGGAAGTAGCTTTGTTGTCGTTGTTTGTCATCAATTCCAGTGTCGGAGGAGGAGATACCGACTGGGGCACAAAGACTGTCCCAACCGAACTAAAATTGTCTTCAGTTCGATTGTATCCGAGGCCGAATTTGTTTGATTGACCAAGACCAAGAAGCTTATCCAACTTACTCCTTCCTGATGAAAATCGCTGTAAGTCATCCTTGAGTTGGAGAATGGTCTCTGTTATTTCCAATTTTTCCTGTCGAGCCTCGTTGTTGAGCTTCAAGAAGTAATTCGCTTTGTTCACCATATCTACATAATTCTTCTCGAATTGCTCATTGGACTCTTAAAGGAAAACATTTATTTTAATCAGATTATCCCTTTCCACTTCAAAATCGGTCGAGAGAGAAGTTACCCTTTTTACTTCTTCTTCGAGATCCTGCAATCTCCCTCTCAACCTCTTGTTTTGCTTAGCCAGTTTCTTTGAATCCCTCAAAAGTCTGTGGTAGGCTAGAGCAAAATCTTCACCTTCTGAATTATCCGATTCATTGTCCGTTGCAATTTTTTCAACAGTGGAGTTGGACAATGACTCGGATGTATTAGCCATTAAGCACATGAAGGGTGAAGATGTGGACGCGTGGAACGCCGTTCCGTTATCTTCTTCATCACTTGATGATGACTCATTTGACGATGAGGTGTCATCCCAAGTGACGGCTTGCATCGCTTTCTTCTTTGACGGATTCTTATTGGGACACTCCGTTGAGATATGGCCGTACCCTCGGCACTTGAAGCATTGGACTTGTCCTTCTGAGCTTTTCTTATCCTTAGAAAAACCCTCTTGCTTTCTTGGTTTGAAACTTGAAGAACCTTTGCCTTTCTTCGACTTTATGAAGGAGGGAGTTTTGCTTGAGTTACCCCTTCGAAAGTTTCGGCGAAATCTTCTTGTCAAGAGAGCAAGCTGCTTCTCAAAGTCCTCCATAGATAGGTTTACGTCATCGTCTGAGGAGGATGAATCCGCGTCTTCTTCTTTTGTTGTTTTCAATGCTAAACCTGAAGAATTAGAAAATGATGCTTTCCCAGAAGAATAGTTAGTAGGAAATGTCATCTCATAAGTTTGTAATGAGCCAACTAATTCTTCTACACGGATTTCGTCCGGGTGTTTAATAGTTTCAATGGCCGTAACCTTGGATCGAAATCTTTCAGGAAGAGTTATTAATATTTTTCTTACAACTTTAAATTCTGGAATCTTCTCTCCCAAGATAGCACATGAGTTTACGATGTCTTGCAATCGTGTATAATAATCTGTGAACGATTCATTTTCTGTCATGAAAATAGAGTCAAACTTGCTCGTAAGCATTTGCAGTTTCTGAATCTTCACAAGGTTAGTTCCCTCATGTGTGACTTGAAGAACATCCCAGATTTCTTTCGCAGTCTCACATGCCGAGACGCGAGAGAACTCAGTTTGAGACAAAGCATTAAATAGAGCATTAATCCCTTTGCCATTGTAAGAAGAAAAATCTATCTCTTCCTTGGTCCATTTCGACCTAGGTTTGATAGTGCGAACATCAGCAATAATTTCAGTTGGATTAGACCATCCTAATTCAATTGATTGCCACACCTCTTCGTCGATGGAAATTAAAAAGGCTTTCATCCGTACTTTCCAGTACGCATAATTTGTTCCATCGAAGAACGGAGGTCTGTTGGTGTTTCCACCTTCAACCATTGTTTACAACCCTATTCCCGCTCTGATACCACTTGTTGGGTTATGTATAATTGGATCTAAATAGGGGAAAAAACACCTAGAGGGGGGTGAATAGGTGTAAACAATAAACACTCAAAAATCTTTGCGATATAAAATCCAATGCGGAAAAATAAATAACACGCAGAGATTTTTACGTGGAAAACTCCAAACCGGAGTAAAAAACCACGGGACCGATAACACGATGAAATCTACTAGAATTAACACACGTACAAAGGTGATATACCGTACTCACAGACGACTCAACCTTTTTCCATACTCTCCTAGTTGATCTTCTCCGCTCGCTCCGCAACGCTTCTCGAATCCACGATCTGCGTCCAACGCCGAATCCACGGCGTCCAACGTCGAATCCACGACGTCCGACCGAATCCACGGTCTTCACCCAGTAGCACGTCTCGAATCCACGAACGTACCTCGCTCCGAATCCACGAGAGCGGTAGCACCTTGAATCTACAAGGCCACGCGAGTCCACGCGCCGATTTTGGGAAAATCGTTGTTTTTGGGTGGTGATGATCCGCCGAATACTTAGATTAGAAATAGATCGGAAATACCATCTAAGTATTCATTAATTTGATTCTACTCAAAATCTGAGTTTGGAAAACCTAGAATCAAATTAATAATATAGATGAAAAAATATAGAATTAAATCTAGCATTTCCTTTCTTCTCTATATGTGGATTGTTCTATTTCGGTCGTATTTTTCGCTTTTTGCGTCGTGCCCTAAAAGATGAATTAAAGGGTCTATATATAGGTTAGAAACCGTTGGAAGAGGATAAGAATCAAAAACTAACCTTTTCTGAAATTTTTTAGGACGGCGATCCGGATCGGATTTCGGCGATCCGGATTGCAGTAGCGAGACAGACAGTTTCCAGAAAAACGAAGGTTCGAGATCCGGATCGAAGTGCCTGATCCGGATCGTTCATACAATTCATCAAACACCAATGTTCGGGATCCGAATTGAAATGCCTGATCCGGATCGTTCATATATTACGGTAAAAACCAGTGTTCGGGATCCGGATCAAAGGAGGCTACGATCCGGATTGAATTTGCGTATGAACTAACACCCTTCGGGATCCGGATTGGAATGTCTGATCCGGATCCTGAACATGTCCCATGTCCGGTTTTTGATTTTTATGCAATTAAAAATTCATCCAAGTGTTTCTACACTATAAGAAGTATTCGGATCACCAAAGATAATTAGTTAAACATACCTGATCCTTTTGAATTCTTCTTTCTTGAGATTGAGTTATATGATCCAACCTTCTTTATCTTCAATCTTCAAGACTTAACCGAATTCACGAAATACGCCAACTCAAATTCCGTAACACTTCGGATCAAAGTAAGTTTTTATGATCAAAACTTCGGGTTTTCACAGACTTTCTCTCTTTTCTCAAAAACGTGGATGAAATCTTGTAACTTTTTCGTTTGAGATTGGTTTTTGGTCAAATTTCTTTTGAAATAAGAACTCTGAGTAGATTAATTTTGATTATATGCTAGTTATTCTCTAAATTAACGTATTTTTAGGCTTCGATTTCTGAAAATTCAGTTTTAGGGCATATAATGAGAATATTTTGAAAATCATGGAATTGATCTATTTTTAAAATTCTTTTTGGAAAACTAATTTGATTCTTAGTCTCTCTACATGATAATGATTGTTTAGGTACAATTTTGTAAATTTTTGAAAATAAATAATTTTTTTATGTTCTTGAGTTTTTGCTCACAGGTTTCTAAATCACTAACGCAATAGCAACAATGGTGTTCACTTGGATAATTGTTCTTCTGGCTGCTATGGTTCACACTAGAGCAACGAACAAATTGAAGAGAGCGAAGAAAACTCTACGAAAATGTGAGTTTGTCCTCGTTAACGACTCCGAGAGGAAATCTGATAAGGAAGATGTGAACTGGGATGAATTGATGGACGACGAAACAACGCCTGTTAAGTCAAAAGGGAAGTCCCCTAGTTCACCTAAGGAAAAGACAACACCTACTGCTGTGGAAAAAGGCAAAGCACCAATGCCATCTTCATCTATATCGATGAAAAGAAAGAGACTAGCTCGACGGTTAGGACGAGCACGAGGGGTTGAAATTGACGAACTAATAGCTCCTGATTCACCACCCCGTGTGGAACAAGTGTCTATTAATACAAACCGTCTAAGGGCTTTTGAAAATCGAGAATGCATTGGCGAAAGACATGTTAACATTGGTGCTCTTCGTGACCACTCCCCGGAGTTTGGTAATCTGATTGAACAAGCCAATCTTCTTCAAGTGTGCAGATTCCCAGAAATGCTTGGATACTGTTTGCATCGGGTAAGGACATTCTACACAAATGCACGGCACCTTCAAGAAAATGAAGACGGTCCAATGGAGTTTTATACGAACGTCCAAGGGACAAGACTTAAAATAACTCCACAATTAATTGGCGAAGTCTTAGGGATGCAATCTAGCAGGTCAGGGATAAACTACTTAAAAGGAAGGAGTTTAACGAATATGATGTGGCAAACTGTTGTAAGGGGAATATGTTTGGAGGAAACTCAGTCAACGGGCAATTCTATCAAGTCCAAAGAACTTCGACTCGAGTACCGGTTCCTCAACTTCATCACCTGTTACAATATTCTTCCAAACATGCAGACGAAAGTCTTAAGATAGGATCGAATGCTGTTCTTATATCTCTTATGACAT
Source organism: Tillandsia leiboldiana (assembly GCA_029204045.2). Classification (NCBI taxonomy): domain Eukaryota; kingdom Viridiplantae; phylum Streptophyta; class Magnoliopsida; order Poales; family Bromeliaceae; genus Tillandsia; species Tillandsia leiboldiana. The sequence goes on along the minus strand of JAQNDB010001711.1, from coordinate 11,569 downwards.
CCGTCAGAGGCAGTGGGGTTAAATATCAATATTTCGTACATCATTTGGAATAGGATGACAAGGTACGTTGAGCATCCTCATCCCACGGAAAGACTACCATTTTCATTGATCATAATGAGGATTTTGAAGAAATTCCAGGTTGATATCAGCTCGACAACTTATCAACACTGTTTAGGTATGATTAATGAGTCAACAGTTGTTAAGTCTTTCCATAAACTGCCTCATGCCACCCCAACTCCTCCCGCGCGCGACGAAACCCTCCGTCGGCACTTCTGCGTCACCTTCACGACAAGTACCTATGTCGGATGATGAAGCGTCTGTTACTTCGATTTATAAGGAGCAACAACGTTTATCGTTTGAATAAGAACAAATCACTAAAGAGCAGAAGCGAATTTCTGATGAACTTGAACTCATCACAGCAGCCCAGATCACCTTGACAAAGAAGTTCACGTCAATGAATAAGTTGGTCAAGAAGATGTTTTCGAAGATGGGTTGTAGTAGCTCTGAGGACTCAGAGTCCAACGATTGATTCTTTTTAATTTTCTGTTTTGCAGGTTTTTAGTTTTAGTTCTTACATTTCCTTTTGTTTTTGAACTTGTTAACTCCCTTTATTTTGTAATTTTGGCTATTTTTGTGACAAAAAGGGGGAGAGAGATATGGACAATGGTGAACAATGGTTTGACAAGTTTGTGAGAACTTTGGGATACTAAAACCTGGAAGGTAAGTATACAACAACTTTGGTTTTGCATTGTGAATGAATGCATGACTCGACTAACTATTTGACTAACTATTTGGGCATGTATTATTACTAACAAGTTGTTTGATTACTAACAAACTTATGACATTTGGATGTTATTGCTTAGAAGATATTTCTATCTCTTATTGGTATTTTAATACATATCTGATTTTGTAAATGTCATGGTGAGTATAAACTCTATCTCTCTGTTTGGTTTTTTGAATGTCAAATTCTTGAGGTATCTAATGATTTCTCTTGTCAAGAATTACTTCTTTTTGCAGAGAGTACAAACGTCTAAGTCTAGAGTTTGTTTTAGGAGTTTATCTCATGTATTTAGTTTATTTGGATCTCAAATGTAAATTTTTGTTGTATGGTGATAGCAACAAAAATATCTTTTTTGAATTTTCTTAAGTGGATCTATATTTTGTCACGAAATCGCCAAAGGGGGAGATTGTTAAGGATTTTAGTTTTGGCGTATTTCGTGAAAGTGTTTAAGTCTTGAAGATTGAAGATGAAGAAGCTTGGATCATATACCTCAATCTCAAGAAAGAAGAATTCAAAAGGATCAGGTAAGTTTAACTAAACAATATTGGTGATCTGAATACTTCTTATAATGTAGAAACACTTGGATGGGTTTTTAATTGCATAAAAATCAAAACTGGACATGTTATATGTTCAGGATCCGGATCAGAGTACTACAGTCCGGTCCCCGAACATAGGTTAGTTCATGCGCAAATCCAGTCCGGAACACATCTTGTTCAGTCCGGACCCCGAACGTGGATTTTGCTGAAACTGCATGAACAATCCGGACCGTGGGATATCAGTCCGGACCCCGAACGTGGTTTTTGCAGAAACTGCATGAACAGTCCAGACCGTGGGATTTCAGTCCGGACCCCGAACGTTGTCTTTCTGGAAAAACTCTTTTTAATGACGACAGTCCGGATCGCATTATTTCAGTCCGGACTGTCGACCTGAAAATTTTCAGATAAGGTTAGTTTTTTATTCTTATCCTCTTCCAATGGTTTCTAACCTATAAGTAAACCCTAATTCTATTGTTTAGGGTAATCCACGATAAGTTTTATACTCCGGGAAACGACGGAAAAATATTAACGGAGAAAAACTTATAAGATCCACATATAGAGAAAAAAGGAAATAACTAGATTTAATTCTATGTTTCTTCATCTATATTGATTAATTTGATTCTAGGTTTTCATACTCAGATTTTGAGTAGAATCAAATTAATGAATACTTAGATGGCATTTCCGATCTATCTTTGATCTAAGTATTCGGCGGATCATCACCACCAACAAACAATAATTTTTTTCCAAAATCGGCACGTGGATTCGCGTGGCCTTGTGGATTCAAGGTGCAACCGCTCTCGTGGATTCGGAGCGAGGTACATTCGTGTGATCGAGACGTACTACCTGGTGGAGACCGTGGATTCGGTCAGACGTCGTGGATTCGGCGTTGGACGCAAATCGTGGATTCGAGGCGCGTTGCGGAACGAGTGAAGAAGATCAACTCGGAGCGTATGGAAAAAGGTTGAGTCGTCTGTGAGTGTGTTATATCACCTTTGTACGTGTTATAATCTTAGTTGATTTCACCGTGTTATCGGTCCCGTGATTTTTTACTCCTGTGATGGAGTTTTCCACGTAAAAATCTTGCGTGTTATTTTTCATTTCCGCATTGGATTTTATTACGCAAAGATTTTTGAGAGTTTATCGTTTACACCTATTCACCCCCCTTAAGGTGTTTTTTTCCCCTATTTAGATCCTTATTATAACATAACCCAACAAGCCGAGGTTTTCTTTGTGTGAGGGCGAGTTTGGAGCGGTGCTTCGCGATCGAGGTGGGTGGTTATTGTATACCTCACTTTTCGACTTGCTCTCTAGGTTTATTAGAGAAGTCTCTATATTAGACTTATTGATTGATCACCCCATTGACAGTCATGCTTAAATGAAAATAAATGTGAGCCTATCATGTGAGACTAATCTTGTAGACATATCATGTTGGAAATATTATTGGGAAAATAATAATGTAAGAACATGATTGTGGGAATATTATTGTAGGGATACTTACATGCTTATATGGATATACCGTTTTCTATGTTTACACTTAACCTTGCATGTGGAATCGAATAGTAAACTGGGACAAAGTGAATTATCCTGTTAGTGGGTACTACTTGAGGATATTTGGACATGCATAGGTGGATAGTGGTTATGACCGATGACTTACTCTTTGCGAGATTATTGCATGATAATCCTTCTTTTATCTTTCTTGAGAACACTTGCATGCTTGTATGGACATCTAGATAGGCCATCTTTTATTGCTACACTATCATGTTGGAACTTGACTTAGGAGAAACCATGTTTGCTTCTCTTCTCCTAATTTGTTAGTCAGGTGGTTCATGTTACTCAGGTTCAAGCAGGGGTTTGGGATAGTGTAGCCGGGGCCTGGATTGAGGGGTATTGCGGCGACCGCGGATATTGGGCGGTTGACCGGATGTCGGTTGTGGGACATGATTGTGGATTTAGGGGTATTGCGGCAACCGCAGATATTGGGCGGTTGACCGAGTGTCGGTTATGGGACATGATTGTAGATTGTGGGGTATTGCGGCAACCGCGGATATTGGGCGGTTGACCGGGTGTCGGTTGACCGGGGCGGTTGACCGGGGTGTCGGTTACTTTCCTCGTGTGGGTAGCTCCCCTCGAGTTCCCCTCCGGAGCGTTGGGGTCAGACAGTTATTAGGTTTTACCATCACATCGGCGCGGCTTCACTTGCCCGATGATGAGGGCGGCAGTAGGAGTTTTGCTATCACATCGGCGCGGCTTTATTTGCCCGATGATGAGGGCAGCAGCAGGAAGTACCGGTTTTTACTGGTGGATAGATTGGGTTTTTCTGTGTAGAGTTATTAATCCCAAAGGATCTAAATAGGTACTATCAAACAACTAGAGGGGGGGTGAATAGGTGTAATACTTAAAAACTCAATCTCAGTGCAAAATAAAAAATAATGCGGAAAATAAAAACAGCACACCGAGATTTACGTGGAAACTCCAATCCAGGAGAAAAACCACGGGACCAACACGCAATAACAATCCACTAAGAATAGAAGAATAACAAGGTGATTACCGACTCCACGGACTCAACCCCTCCTTCAGCTTCTTCGGACCTTGCGCTGACCGGTTGGATATCCACGCAATAACAATCCCTAAGAAAAGAAGAATAACAAGGTGATTACCGTCTCCACGGATTTAACCCCTCCTTCAATTTCTTGGACCTCGCGCTCCACCGATTTTGCACGCCCACTGCACACGTTCGAATCCACGAACGCCACTCGAATCCACGAGCACACGTTTCGAATCCACGAAACGCCTTTAGCACACCGAATCCACGATGCCACGTCGAATCCACGACGCAAACTCAGTCGATAAGAATATTGACTTCGATGGTGATCCTTTGCTTAGATTCTCATTGAGGAACCGTAGAAGAAATCTCTAAGCAAAAATTAGATCAATTCGACAAAAGATATGTTCTTGAAAGAACCGTCGAATTGACCTAAAAGAGGCTATAAAGAAGATCGATAAAAACCTAGCCTCTAGGGTTGCTCTCAAGAGTTTTATAAAAAGATCGGCCGTAGCTCCCACGTTTTTGAGAAACCCTAAGTGTCTATTTATAGTTTAGAAACCTTTGGAAAGAGATAAGAATCAAAAACATACCTTATCTGGAAATTTTAGGACGGCGATCCGGATCGGATTTACTGCGATCCGATCGTCGTAACGAGATTGACGATTCCAGAAAACCAAGGGTTCTGGATCCGGATTGCAAGGTCCGATCCGGATCGTTCATGCAATTCAGCAAAGTCCCATGTTCGGGATCCGGATCGGAATGGCCTAGGATCCGGATTGAAATTGCCAATGAACAAGTACCCTTCGAGATCCGGATTGCAAGGTCTGATCCGGATCCTGAACATGTCCCATGTCCAGTTTTTGATTTTTATGCAATTAAAAGTTCATCCAAGTGTTTCTACACTATAAGAAAGTATTCGGATCACCACAATTATTTAGTTAAACATACCTGATCCTCTTGAATACTTTCTTCTTGAGATTGATGTAACTGATCCACAATTCTTCAACTTCAATCTTCAAGACTCAAGACACTGAGTGTCAACTTGAGCTCTTGTTGAATCTTCTCTAAGTCTTTGATTGCTGATTGACAATTTGATCCCTTTAAGACTCCGACTCAACTCACTGACTTGACTCACGAAATATGCCAATACCAAAATGCCGTAACAATCTCCCCCTTTGGCAATTTCGTGACAAAACCCAAAAATACATAAAAGCGCTCAAGTCACTCATCTTAAACCAAAAAATCGAAACTCAATGTCATCACCAAAACATTGATTTTCTTTGCGTGAAAGATCCAATAAATACAAAATTACATTTGAACCAAACAGTCCTAGAACATACTCTATGACTTAGGACTTGGAGTCTTAAAGTGATGTAATTCCTGCAAAACAAAACTCCAAACAAAATCAAACGTTAGTCGTTAGAAATTAGAATCCTACATTTGATCCGTCTTCCTTTTGGTTCTTTTGTTTTTCGGCTCTTTCAATTTTTCTTTGTCTCCCCCTATCTTGAGCATCTCTAACATGTTCTCCATGTTCTTGAGCATCTATGTTCTCCCCCTTTGTGGTACGATCATCATTTTCCGTTCTCCCCCATTTTTCCATTTTCGTTTCGTTTGTCCTCTCTTGATGATCTCATCTCCGTCATTTCTCTTCTCCCCCTTTTTGTCACAAATTGTCAAACAGTGAACATACTAGACAAAAGGAAATCACTAACAACATTAGTTCAAAGAGAAAGAGAGATAAAAGCTCAGTTCCGGTATATAACAAAAATGCAGATTGCGTACCGGTACCAGAAAGCAAAAAACAATAATTCCTTGAAACAAATCCAGATTTTAGAATCTTTTCAAATACCGATTTGTATTCCATCAAGAAAACAATTTAAGTGCTTTAAACAATGAATTCACAAGATGTCATTCAATCCAATTAATTTCACAAAATTAAAAAGATTTACTCCTAAATCATGAAAAACAAAGATAAAACATTATAAACCGTTTTTCATGTTATATTCATCAAACACAAGTCATCAAAAATAATCTTGAGATCCAAAGTCTATCAAGATGTAACGGATGTACAAAGATGACTTACAGAGATTTCCAAATGACATCAATTTGATTTCTTACCCTTTCAAATTTGAGATAAGCACTAAAATACCTAAGGGTGGCTCTTTGAGCATCTTTCAACTATCCCACCTTATACCAACCAGGAGATTGTTCAAAATATAAGAGTTTTGCATATAAATCTCCAAATGCTTCAACTAAAGATTTTCTCATAAAATACTATCAAGCATCCATAACATGTGGTAGCTTCACACACAAACCGGACGACCGGGGTGGCAGCTCTTTCCAACATGTGGTGGTAGTTTTCACACTCCTTTCGGATGTAACTCTTTCCACATCTTTTGCAAATCATTTCAATACCCTTGTAAGAATGCAATCTCTTACGTGAAAGAATTAAATCCCAAATTTTAGTCTATCGGTTGTCTCACGTTTATCACAATGAATTCACACAACCGAGATAGATTAAGCATCTAAAGATCACACATGATTTCTAAAATTTGATGCTTATAATATCAAAAACTCCTATAATGAAGTATCTTCAAGATTATGATTAGGAGTAAAGTTGATAATCCAAATAAAATTAATTTGGAGTGAATAAAAGTGAAGCCCTTTTTATTCAATGCACTTGTTCAGTAAAAACCCTTTTGTTCAAAAACAAAGTATAAAAACGAAGAGCATTGAAAAACATGTAATGCAAAGATTAAGAAAGATATGAAGGGAAAACCAATCAAAGCATTACATACAGTCATAAGCTATTTAGAACTTAAGACAAGGAAAGATATCACCTTTCCGAATCCAAAATCGCTGGATTTTGGGTTGTCTTGATTCGTTGTGGCGGGGGTTGTCCGCTTTGACTGTTGATCCACCTTAGGTCTTTGCCTCGCAATGATCCACTTGTATGATTGATGTTGTGGCTCGGACCTTTGGTGGGTTGAGTGAACTCCTTTGACTTGATGTGTCTTTTGATTCCGTTGAGTTCGCTCCGTAGATGAAGTTGCCGAAGAATTCTTCTTTCTCTTTTTCGGGCAATCCTTCACCAAATGTCCTTCAAGTCCACATAGGTGACAAGTTCTTCCTTTCAATTTATTGTGGAACTTGAAGCATTCACAGTTTGGTTCTTTTTAAATCCCAAACCAACCTTGCTTGTTTGACCTAATCCGGACATACAATCAAGTTTCTTGGAACCGGTTGAAAGCCTTTGTATGTCGGATTTAAGTTCATGAACTTGCTTGGTCAAGCTTGGTTGGTGACATGAATCTCCTCAAACTGTTTTTCTAGAAAACCAATCTTGTCCATATATGATTTAGCGTTTGTCTCCGATTGGTTTAGCTTTTCTTGGAGGATTTTATTGTTATTCAATAAACGTCTTGTTCCTCCTCGAGATCATGAAGTTTTATCTTTAAAGCATGATTCTCGTCTTGATTCTCAAGTCGTTGCTTCCTCAACTTCTTGATATGCTTGGCCATCTTCTTAGATTCCGCAAGAAGTTGTTGATATGCCTCAACGAGTTCTTCCTCGTCCGACTCCCCCTCACTTGATGACTCTCCGCCGGTTGTTGATGTTTCATACAAAATCAAAGGAGTAGAGTCAGTGACTAAAGATGATAAACAATTATTAGAAGAGGGAAAATGAGAGGCATGAGAAGCAACGATTTTTTCCTCTTTACTTGAGGTCGATTCATTAGAAGTAGAATCGTCCCAAGTTTTCGCTTGCAAAGCCTTCTTTTTATATGATTTCGGAGAAGGACAATCCGTTGAAAAATGGCCGTAGCCTTTGCATCGATAGCATTGGATTTCCCCTTCGAAATCATCTTTTTCTTTTTCTTTAGAAGGTTTTGCAAAGCTTTTGAGTTAGAGGATTTAGAACCCGATGATCCTTTAGAAGGTTTCGTGGATGAAGATCCATCGGTTCGATTCTTCCAAAATTTCCGACGAAATTTCTTTGTGATCCGCGCCAATTGTTCTTCAAAATCGGCAAAAGAGATTTCATCGTCGGAACTTGATTCGCTATCTTCTTCCTTTGTTGATTTGAATGCAATACCTGTAAGCTTAGAAGAAGACTTGGAAGAAACTTGATTAGTAGGAAAAGTCATTTCATAAGTTTGCAAAGCACCTACTAATTCCTCTACACTCATCTCATCCGGATGACTAACGGTTTCAATGGCGGTAACCTTTGCCCTAAACCGTTCCGGAAGAGTCCGAAGTATCTTTCTTACAATTTTCGACTCCGGGATCTTTTCTCCTAAATTAGCACATGTATTTATTACATCTTGAAGTCTAGTGTAATAATCTGTAAACAATTCATGCTCTTCCATATGAATAGAGTCAAATTGACTTGTAAGCATCTGGAGCTTTTGAATTTTTACAAGATTAGTACCCTCATGTGTAATTTTGAGAATATCCCAAATTTCCTTCGCGGTTTCACACGCGGAAATTCTTGTGAACTCAGTCGAGGAAAGAGAATTAAATAAAGCGTTCATACCTTTCCCATTGTAAGAAGATCTTTCAAATTCCTCTTTGGACCATCTAGAGCGAGGTTTTGGGGTAGTAGAATTTCCTACTTCCTCAACAGGATGCACCCAACCGTATTCCACGGATTGCCATACCCGCTCATCAATTGCGATGAGAAAAGCTCTCATCCGCACTTTCCAATAAGCATAATTAGTCCCATCAAAAAGAGGAGGTCTATAAATATTACCACTTTCACCCATCATGATAGATAAACCTAAAACCCGCTCTGATACCAATTGTAGGTTATTAGGATCCACAAGGATCTAAATAGGTACTATCAAACAACTAGAGGGGGGGTGAATAGGTGTAATACTTAAAAACTCAATCTCAGTGCAAAATAAAAACCAATGCGGAAAATAAAAACAGCACACCGAGATTTACGTGGAAACTCCAATCCAGGAGAAAAACCACGGGACCAACACGCAATAACAATCCACTAAGAATAGAAGAATAACAAGGTGATTACCGACTCCACGGACTCAACCCCTCCTTCAGCTTCTTCGGACCTTGCGCTGACCGGTTGGATATCCACGCAATAACAATCCCTAAGAAAAGAAGAATAACAAGGTGATTACCGTCTCCACGGATTTAACCCCTCCTTCAATTTCTTGGACCTCGCGCTCCACCGATTTTGCACGTCCACTGCACACGTTCGAATCCACGAACGCCACTCGAATCCACGAGCACACGTTTCGAATCCACGAAACGCCTTTAGCACACCGAATCCACGATGCCACGTCGAATCCACGACGCAAACTCAGTCGATAAGAATATTGACTTCGATGGTGATCCTTTGCTTAGATTATCAATGAGGAGACCGTAGAAGAAATCTCTAAGCAAAGATTAGATCAATTCGACAAAAGATATGTTCTTGAAAGAACCGTCGAATTGACCTAAAAGAGGCTATAAAGAAGAACGATAAAAACCTAGCCTCTAGGGTTGCTCTCAAGAGTTTTATAAAAGATCGGCCGTAGCTCCCACGTTTTTGAGAAACCCTAAATGTCTATTTATAGTTTAGAAACCTTTGGAAAGAGATAAGAATCAAAAACATACCTTATCTGGAAATTTTCAGGACGGCGATCCGGATCGGATTTACTGCGATCCGGATCGTCGTAACGAGATTGACGATTCCAGAAAACCAAGGGTTCGGGATCCGGATTGCAAGGCCCGATCCGGATCGTTCATACAATTCAGCAAAAGTCCCATGTTCGGGATCCGGATCGGAATGGCCTGGATCCGGATTGAATTGCCAATGAACAAGTACCTTCGGGATCCGGATTGCAAGGTCTGATCCGGATCCTGAACATGTCCCATGTCCAGTTTTTGATTTTTATGCAATTAAAAATTCATCCAAGTGTTTCTACACTATAAGAAAGTATTCGGATCACCACAATTATTTAGTTAAACATACCTGATCCTCTTGAATACTTTCTTCTTGAGATTGATGTAACTGATCCACAATTCTTCAACTTCAATCTTCAAGACTCAAGACACTGAGTGTCAACTTGAGCTCTTGTTGAATCTTCTCTAAGTCTTTGATTGCTGATTGACAATTTGATCCCTTTAAGACTCCGACTCAACTCACTGACTTGACTCACGAAATATGCCAATACCAAAATGCCGTAACATTCTGGACGGTTTTGGTTACTGAGCGTATTTCGGTTTTCATTCTGGGATTTCATTAGAGGCATAGTAATTGGTAGTTTCTCACCAGTAGTCTTTATGCTTACCGCGTTCTTTCCCTTTTGCCTCTGGTAGACCTAGTGGGTGCGTCGGGAGTTTGAGGCTTTTTCCACTAGGGGAGGACTGGTTACTAGTAGGTTAACCAACCATTCTTCTTTTCAACTTTTTTTCCCCTTGTTTTGCAGTGTTGTCTGCCGGGAGTTGCTGGGCTTTCAGCGGCAGATCGAGGAGAGAGGATGGCTGAGTAGATAGCTTTCCTGGCAGGATGAAAGAGTTTAGCTGGACTTTGGGTGTACCTTTTTACTCAGACTGTTGTACTTTTACTTTTGGGTCTGGCTTTAGCCAGCTAGTTGTTATATTGTGGTGAGTTGGGAGAGACAGATGTATCATTTTTTACGGATGTACCGTATTTACTTCCAGTGTCAGTCTGAGATATATTAGTTTAGTTCAGCTCTGTTTATGCTCTTTATTATTCTCTTATATCTGAGTAGGTTACCGGTGCTTTGTGTACACAAAAATCCGTGTGCACGGCGGATCTGTAGACAGGCCTGGGTTTCGTTTTACACTCGGGGCATGACAGATTAGGGGTATCAGAGCTAGGGATAGGTCAGTTTGGACTGAGGAAACCCTAGGACTTTTGGGGACCCTAGGATGATAGGGGTGAGAGATGTGATATTTTGCGGAATCGGTGATTTATTTATGTAACTCTTTCTGTGAGTGAAGAGGGATCGATTATCCTATTTTATTGACACAATTGTTGGCGCAGACAACATAAAGTTACAGAAATAGGGGGATGTCCTTGACTTCGCTAGATTGGGTCGAGTGTTTGTGTGTGTGTGATTTGCGATTTTTTGTCATGGTGAGCGGTTGTCTCACGACGCTGGGTTCTGACCCTGTGTCGCTTGTCGCAGCGGTTGATTGTCACAGCGGTTGGCTCTGAGCTGTTTTTCGGGAGGATACCCAGATGGCAGGAGTGATAGAGGCATATCAGCGGCAGAGGCAGCAGCAAGGTGACACAGTTGTCGGAGAGCAGCGAGTACCCTCTCCGTGCTGACGTTAGTGCTGGGCCAGAGAGGAGGGGGACAGTTGACAGCGGATAAGCTGTGGGGACACCATCGATACGTAGTGAGCAGCTTTGGCAGAGGAATCACCCCGACTCGGGGATTGGAAGTGGAGCCTTTGGAGGCAGGGCGTGTTCGGTGGTGATGGAGAGAGTACTTGAGAGCCTCCTGTGTCAAGAGGTTACGCAGTTGTGCACTGCGCGCTCAGGTGTAGAGGGACGAGGCGCATAGGCTCTATGTGCTAGGTGGATTGCGCCAGGATATCTTCAGTTCGTCGGTCCCTGTGTACAGACTTAGGACGCCTCCATGGAAAGGCATTGTGTATGGAGTGGGCGCTGTAGTTCCTTGGATTGGAATCTCCCGCCAGAGGCGAGTTCTAGATAGAGGGCTCGGCG
>JAQNDB010001710.1:0-45609 GCA_029204045.2 Tillandsia leiboldiana | reverse complement strand
CATAGTCTCTTCTTATTGAGCTATTGTTGACGCCGCCACTTCCAGGGGGGTCACCCATCCTAGAACTACTCTAGGTTCTAGCACGCTTAACTCTCATGTTCCTCTTGGATCTTCTACCATCCAAAATTCTATAGCCGGTTAGAGATTTAGTCCTATTATATCATTATAGTAGAGGACTAATCCAAATTCTGGGGTGTCACATTCTTCCCCCCTTTAAGCCCTGACGTCCACGTCAGGCTCAAGCACACCTCACAAGCACCAGGCGATGTGAGACTCGTCTCGCTAGCCTTAGCCGACCTTGTGGGGAGCTGCACTCCACCCCACAACGTCATTAGCCGGGGAGCTCGCTCTACCCGCTATAACCCTGGCTCAGCCGAGACTCATCTCACATTTCCGGCTGGTGAATGGCTCTGATACCAACTGTGCCGCCCCACTTCCCAGGGGTCACCCATCCTAGAACTACTCTAGCTCTAGCACGCTTAACTCTCATGTTCCTCTTGGATCTTGCTACCATCCAAATGCTATAGCCGGGTTAGAGATTTAGTCCATTATATCATTTATATAGGGACTAATCCAAATTTCGGGTGTCACAATAGTAATAGAGGCATGATAGCTGTAGATTCTTTTCCAGCTTATTTATCTATCATCAGTCTCTTTCTCTATCTTATGCCTCTGGTAGACTTAGTGGGCAGACCGTGGTTCTTGGAGACGGTACCCACTGAGAACTACTGTAGGATGTAGTTCTCACACCCTCTGTCGGTGACAGGTTGCTGAGGCTTTCTTCCGTTCCTGCTGGGCTTGATTGGACGGACCGAGGACAGGGAGTCGCGTGATAGTTCCCTACCAGCATTGTTACTTTTAGAGAGAGGTAGTGTACCATCCCGGATTGTGGGAGTGGGTTATGTTTCTTGTTAGCTATCTCCCATTGGGATTCGTAGATGTTGTATAGGTGGACTTCTATTTGTATCAGCTGATTTTGGAGATAGGCTATGAGTTGTAGCACTTGTAGTTGAGAAAAATTTTATAGTACAGCTTTTTATCCGCTCTGATATCTGTGTAGCTGTAGTTTTGTTTTTTTGCAGGCTAGACGCTGCGTCTGTACGGCAGTTTCCGTACAGATGGCGGATCTGTTAGCGAGCCCGGGGTCGCAGTTTCGACCCCGGGGCGTGACAGGGCATGTTCAGGATCCGGATCAGATGATCCAATCCGGATCCCGAAGGGTATTAGTTCATGTGCAAATCCAATCCGATCCAAGCCTATACTGATCCGGATCCCGAACATTGGATGTTGCTGAAATTCATGAACGATCCGGATCGGGAAGTTGCAATCCGATCCCGAACCCTTGTTTTTCTGGAATCGTCAATCTCGTTACGACGATCCGGATCGCAGTAAATCCGATCCGGATCGCCGTCCTGAAAATTTCCAGATAAGGTATGTTTTTGATTCTTATCTCTTTCCAAAGGTTTCTAAACTATAAATAGACGTTTAGGGTTTCTCAAGAACGTGGGTTCTCTACCGATCAATTATAAATTCTTGTGAGCAACCTAGACGCTAGGTTTTCATTGTTCTTCTTAATAGCCTCTTTAGGTCAATTCGACGGTTCTTTCAAGAACATATCTTTTGTCGAATTGATCTAATCTTTGCTTAGAGATTTCTTCTACGTTCCTCAATGAGAATCTAAGCAAAGGATCACCATCGAAGTCAATATTCTTATCGACTGAGTTTGCGTCGTGGATTCGACGTGGCATCGTGGATTCGGTGTGCCAAAGGCGTTTCGTGGATTCAAAACGTGTGCTCGTGGATTCGAGTGGCGTTCGTGATTCGAACGTGCGCAGTGGGACGTGCAAACGGTGGAGCGCGAGGTCCAAGAAATTGAAGGGGGGTTAAATCCGTGGAGACGGTAATCACCTTGTTATTCTTCTTTTCTTAGGGATTGTTATTGCGTGGACATCCAACCGTTCAGCGCAAGGTCCGAAGAAGCTGAAGGAGGGGTTTGAGTCCGTGGAGTCGGTAATCACCTTGTTATTCTTCTATTCTTAGTGGATTGTTATTGCGTGTTGGTCCCGTGGTTTTTCTCCTGGATTGGAGTTTCCACGTAAATCTCGGTGTGCTGTTTTTATTTTCCGCATTGGTTTTTATTTTGCACTGAGATTGAGTTTTTAAGTATTACACCTATTCACCCCCCCTCTAGTTGTTGATAGTACCTATTTAGATCCTTGTGGATCCTATAAAAACCTACAAGTGGTATCAGAGCGGGTTTTAGGTTTATCTATCATGATGGGTGAAAGTGGTAATATTTATAGACCTCCTCTTTTTGATGGGACTAATTATGCTTATTGAAAAGTGCGGATGAGAGCTTTTCTCATCTCATTGATGAGCGGTTTGGCAAACCGTGGAACACGGTTGGGTGCATCCTGTTGAGGAAGTAGGAAATTCTACTACCCCAAACCTCGCTCTAGATGTGGATAACCGCGGATTTATTTGCCTTTCGGGGCTTTCCGTCGATTTTTATTGAACCGTCTGGTTGACAATAGGGGTTCGAGGGTAATTTTTCCTTGTTTTTTTGGCAGACGGTCGGGGCTGGCGGGTATTTTTGGTTAATAAAGCTCGCGAAACGGAGACCGGCGGCGCGATCGGTTTTGGATTCCGACCCCGGATCTCCCAGAATAAATTCCGAAGCTGGTACCGTAGCCCAGGTGACTTACACAATTACCGGGGGCGGACCGAACTCTGGTCCGCAATCAGATCGATTTTAGTCGATCAGTTTGAGGTATGGGATTAAACCACCCCTTTTGTTTTCCTTTCACTCGAGGGTTAAAATTAATTGGGGTCCAAAATCCACTACGCCCAAATGTCTAAGTAGTCGGCCTTGGGAATTAGGTTCCTAAACCTCGCTCCCCCTCCTTGGCGTACAATATCCGAGCGGGACGAGGAGCGGTTCCCCAAAACCCTCGTCCTTTCCATCGGCCGGCGTGGAAGAGAAGAGATCGATCGCCTCTCCCGCAAAGATCCGACGAACGCGAAGAGGACGATCCCTCTCCTTCGCCCGGTACCGACCAAAACAAGGTGAGCCGTGCTTTCGTTTTCTTTTCTTGTCTTTTCTCGTCACGAGCGAGGGGGGGGTTTCTTGATTTCGTCGGAGATGGAAGGGAGGGGCGTGCCATCGCACGCGGAGCGCCGCGCGGGGCACCCGCGCATGCGGGGGCGCCGCGCGGGGCACCCGCATGCGGGGCGCCGTGCGGGCCGCCCGCGCATGCGGGGGTGCCGTGCGGGGCACCCGCATGCGGGGCGCCGCGCGGGGCAGCCCGCGCATGCGGGGGACCGCGCGGTGCAGCCCGCGCATGCGGGGGCGCCGTGCGGGGCACCCATGCGGGGCGCCGCGGGGCAGCCCGCGCATGCGGGGCACCGCGCGGTGCAGCCCGCGCATGCGGGGGCCCGTGCGGGGCACCCGCATGCGGGGCGCCGCGCGGGGCAGCCCGCGCATGCGGGGGCACCGCGCGGTGCAGCCCGCGCATGCGGGGGTGCCGTGCGGGGCACCCGAATGCGGGGCGCCGCGCGGGGCAGCCCGCCGGCGGGCAAACCGCGCGGTGCGGCCCGCGCATGCGGGGGTGCCATGCGGGGCACCCGCATGCGGGGCGCCGCGCGGCAGCCCGCGCATGCGGGGGCACCGCGCGGTGCACCCGCGCATGCGGGGGTGCCGTGCGGGCACCCGCATCCGGGGCAGCCGCGGGGCAGCCCGCACATGCGAGGCGCCGCGCGGACAGCACGGCGGCGCGTGGGGGGTTCGGTCGCTGCCGTCGGGGCCGGCCGGTGTTGGGGCTTTTCCTTACTTCGCGTTTAAAGGTTCTTGACCTCCCCGCCCGGGGATCCCGTTTTGCAGCTTCGGGGAGCGCGCCGGGACGCGGGGAGCCGAGCGTGGTTTTTCTACTAGCGACAGGTGGGTTGTATTTACTTTATTCCTAGCCTCTAAATTCTATCATGTTGGACGGGGTCTATTCTAAGTGTACTGGGGTTAAATAATGATGGGCGATAGCTTATGCATGTTAGTGGGTTCGCTATAGTGATTAGCGTCGGTTGCCGACGGTGATTCTCTTTTTAACCCTTATATGTCAGCGGGCCACCTTCGAGTGCGCGCAATATTACCTTGTTTTCGATTATGCACTTTACCTCATTTACCTCATTACTCTTGTTATTTATATTATGATGCTGACATGATGGTGGTTACGGTTACTTGGCTCGAGGTTGCCACACGCGCACCCGCGGTTTGGCCACCGCAAAGGGTGCGCTTTTCCGGAAAAGTGGTCTATGACCCGTGTATACCCACGAGGTGACGTAGTGGGGCCCCTTATTAGTGGTGGGGTTGAGGCGCCGAGGTGCGAGCGGTGCGACCCGTCGGTTTAGTTGTCCGGCGTGGTCGGGTTTCTGCAGGTACGGTGTGGGCCGTCGGTTTAGCTGTCCGACGTGCCCGGGTATTACAGGATGCAGGTGTACAGGTTGCCTTTCCTCCTTGGGAGGGTGGTTGCTCCAGTTGTCTTCACGGTTTGTTTTACTATATTCTCCTGCTTTACTATTTCTGCGTCACTGACATCCCACTTCGTGACAGGGTCCAGACGGGGAGAGAGGTAGGCGGTGGTGAGGACGGGACAGGAGCAGCTGGGTCGCTGGGGACCCTGGACTGTATTTATTCTTTTATTCTCGCTTTTCATTACTTTGTAGTTATGTGAGTGGTTCGCGATACCCTCGTGGGGTCGGCATGGATGTCGGTACGGGCTACATTTAGTGCCCCTGGTGCAATATTTCCCTTTTATTTCTATCGGCCATTTAAAAACCAAAGGGCAGAAGCCAAAGAAAGGATTGCGAAAACCGTCTTTAAAAACTTGGTGTCGGGTGGGCACCGCTTTCAAACCTTGTGGATTTATGCTGACTTCGAAAACTAGCTTTCAAAACGTAAGCGCCGGGTAGGCGCTCTTTCAAATTGTGGATTTATCCTTTCCAAACCGATCGGCCATGTGATCTTCGTTTATCAGTTTAGAATGCTGGTTGGTTGTGAATGATTGTTGTGATTGATTGGTTGCGCATGTTAGAACATGTACCGAACGCTACGCCGTGCATGTACAGGGAGACTCTGCACGTTTGCAGAGTGACCATGTATGTGTGGCGGGTCTGGGCACGTGCCGGGGAAGAGGGGTTTCTTCTTTTTAAAAACAAAAAAAAAATTCACACATCAAATATTCAACTTTTATGAATCGTTTCCGCTAAAACAAACCCCCGGGGCGTGACAGATTAAATGGTATCAGAGAGTTCTTTCAATCACAACAATTAGTGCCGACATCCGTAGACAACCCTCACTTGCCTACATATGAATGAAATGGGTAGGGCTTAGGACTGTAGAACGTGAGTGGCCGAAGGGGGGAAAATGTTGAGTCCTCGCTTTCACTTTATGGTTGTTGTTAGCAGGGTAGTCTAAAGTTGACTCTTGTGATGTATGACAGACATGGCCCGTACTAGATCATCGGCCGGGGACGCGGAAGCAGACGCGACGGCGTCGACGGCCGCGGAGAACCAGCTCCTGCGGCAACAACTGCAGGAGATGGCGGGGAATCTGGCCAACCTTAATGAGCACGTGCGTCAGTTGACGCAACGGCAACAGGGCCGCGACGGGGGGACGGTCGCCCCTGGTCCCCCACAGGGGGGGTCGGAAAGTCGCCTGGACGCGGCAACACCAACGACAGCGTGCCACCACCGGCGACGACTACGGGGACCGGCGCGGGGGGACCCGCAGGGTTAAATCTGGAGGAACTGTAGTCATAACTGCCCCGACGGTGGCTGCCAACCGCCGCGAGGGAGGGGGACGGCGTGCGATGACCGAGCGGGATCGGGTGCGGGCCCACCTGAAAGGACTTCAAGAAATACGACCCACCCACGTTCGACGGGGACACGACTGATCCGTGGGTCGTCGAGAAATGGGTGGTCGTGGAGAAACTTTTTGAAGACCTGCTCTGGAGGACGACGAGCGGGTTCCCTAGCGGGTCCACTGCTTGGAGGGGAAACGCCCAGCTTTGGTGGAAGACGGTACCGCCCGATCCTACTAAGGGTACCACATTTCCGTCCTGGACAACCTTCAAACAAGGAGGAACTGTTCGGGGCCTTCTTCCCAACAGTGTCAAGAAAAAGTTGGAGGATGACCTGAACCACATCCAACAGGGAACCGGACGGTCATGGGAGTATCAGCGGGAGTTCGTCCGGCTAGCAAACTGCGTCCCGTTCGTCATAAGGGACGAGGCACACAAGGCGCAGCTCTTTGTGGATGGCTTTGCGGAGCAATATCTTCGAGGTGGTGCAAGCAGCCGAACTACACACCTTCCAGAAAGTGGTCGACAGAGCCACTACGGTGGAGCGGGGTTTTGCGGTCACCCGCGCCAGAAGGGAGAACTCGACGCGGCTAGAGGACCGGAAGCGGCAACAGCAGAACTCGGGAGGAGGCTCTTGGGGCGGGGGGCGGGGCCCCCAAACGGTGGAGACCTCAGGCAGGGTCCCGGAGCGCGCCAACAGGAGGACCGAGGCCAGGGAATAGGCCTTGTGTCATATGCGGGGGGAGGGCACATTCCGGGGGAGTGCCCCCAAAAAGGCGACCACTGCTTCAGGTGCGGCAGACGAGGGCACTTCCGCCGCAACTGCCCCTTAGGCGGGGGGTCTGCGTCCTCCGCAGCTTCTACGCCCACGCCACAGCTCTCAGGGTGGGGGGAAAGCCCCTATGGCGTCGACGTCTAGGCCCCCTGCACCACGGCGCGAGGAGGACCGGCAGCCACAACCCAGGCGGGAGAGTCTTCTCAATGACCCACCAAGAGACAGATCCGCCGGAGGAAGCACTTGCAGATACTACTTCTATTTCCAATTCCCGTGCTAGAACCCTTTTCGACACCGGAGCAACACACTCTTTCATTTCCCGTGACTTCGTGTTTTGTTTGGTCTCGAGGAGACACCCCTCCAAAACCCCTTGACAGTGCAAACGGCGGGAGGGACCTTGGAGGCGGTCAGCGTCGTGACCGCCTGCCCGATTAAACTAGGGCGACTAGCATGCCCTTGGGATCTAGTGGTAACCCCCCTGAAGGAGTACGACGTGGTGCTGGGCATGAACTGGCTCACGAGGTACCAGGCACTCATCGATTGTGACAAGCGACAGCTGCATTTACACGAACCGGGTTTCCCTGAGCATGTGTACATGATGGGTAAGAGCATCTCCTTCCCGGCGATCATCTCAGCGACCCGGGCCAGAAGACTGGTGGAGGGTGGTTGCGTGGCCTACTTGGCATCGGTGGATTTGGCTACCCGACCCCCGACGACGCTCGCCGATATTCCAGTGGTGAGGGGACTTCCCCGACGTCTTCCCCACGGGACTGCCTGGGATGCCCCCTGAACGGGAGGTGGAATTCCCCATCGAACTACTACCGGGCACGCAGCCTATTTCGAAGGCACCTTACCGAATGGCCTTCGCAGAACTAAAGGAGCTTAAAGCACAACTGGAAGACCTCTTGGATAAAGGGTTCATAAGACCGAGTGTGTCACCCTGGGGCGCACCGGTACTCTTCGTGCGGAAGAAAGACGGAAGCCTGCGTCTCTGCATTGATTACAGAGGAATAAACAAAGTCACAGAGAAAAACAAGTACCCCCTGCCTAGAATAGATGACCTCTTCGACCAGCTGAGAGGGGCGACGGTCTTCTCCAAGATCGATTTACAGTCGGGCTACCACCACTCCGGGTTCGGGACAAGGACATTCCGAAGACTGCTTTCCGGACCCGGTACGGCCACTACGAGTTCACGGTTATGCCCTTTGGACTCACGAACGCCCCCGCAGTCTTCATGGACATGATGAACCGGATCTTCAGACCCTTCCTGGATCGGTTCGTGGTGGTTTTCATCGACGACATACTGATCTACTCCACTACCGACGAGGAACACGAGGACCATTTGCAAACAGTCCTCCAAACTCTCAGGGAACAGGAGCTGTTCGCTAAACTCAAGAAGTGTGAGTTCTGGCTACGCGAAGTCGGCTTCCTAGGACATGTGATCTCGGCACAGGGAATCTCCGTGGATCCGAAGAAGGTGGAGTCCGTGGTCGACTGGCAGCCGCCGACGACGGTGACAGAGGTCCGCAGTTTCCTAGGACTGGCAGGATACTACAGGCGTTTTGTAGAGGGTTTCGCGAAGATTGCTACCCCTTTGAATCGGTTGACCAGAAAAGGGGAGAAGTTCATATGGACGGCCAAATGCCAGGAAAGCTTTGAGGAACTCAAAAGGAGGTTAACCAGGGCACCAATACTTGTGCTGCCGACACCCGGGGAAGATTACGAAGTGTACTGCGACGCCTCGGGGATCGGCCTGGGTGGGGTTCTGATGCAACAGGGGAAAGTGATTGCCTACGCGTCCAGGCAACTAAGGATTACGAGAAGAACTACCCGATACACGACTTGGAGCTGGCCGCAGTAGTCTTCGTTTTAAAACAGTGGAGGCACTACCTCTTTGGGGTCCACTGTAACGTCTTCTCGGATCATCAAAGTCTTAAGTATATCTTTACCCAAAAAGAATTAAACTTGCGGCAGAGGCGGTGGCTGGAGTTGTTGAAGGACTACGACTTGACGATACAATACCATCCCGGAAAGGCAAACGTGGTGGCGGACGCCCTGAGCAGGAAAGGACGCCAAGACGGGGCGTCAAGGAGCGCGATAACGGAGCAAAACCACTTGATAGCGGAGTTCGCACGAATGCAGTTGGAAGTGGTGCCGACAGGCACGGTTAGGCAACTCCTAACCTTGGTGGTCAAGCCGACGCTACTTGAGAAGATCCGGGAGGGACAACAGACCGACCCACACCTACAGCGCGTACGAGACAAGATCCCCCTGGACCAAGAGAGCGACTTTGCAGTGGAAGACGACGGCACCCTACGGTTCCGCAGACGGATCTGCGTGCCGGATTCGTCGGAATTGAAGGAGGTAATTTTGACAGAGGCACACCGGGGTCCCTTATGCGGCACATCCAGGAGGCACGAAGATGTACAGGGACCTCAAACAGATCTACTGGTGGCCCAACATGAAGGGGGACGTCACTCGACATGTAGCTCATTGCCTAGTGTGCCAACGGATAAAGGTCGAGCATCAGCGGCCAGCAGGGAAGCTACAGCCCCTACTGGTGCCAGAGTGGAAGTGGGAGCAAATCACCATGGACTTTGTCACGGGCTTCCCACGTTCACCCCAGGGCCACGACGCAATTTGGGTCGTAGTCGACCGGTAAACCAAGTCAGCACACTTTCTGCCAGTTCATACGACCTGGACCCGAGAACGGTTGGCCCAAACATATATCAGCGAGATCGTGAGATTACATGGAGTGCCGGCATCGATCACCTCGGACAGAGACACGCGCTTTGTCTCGAAATTTTGGCAGAGCCTTCAGCGAGCCATGGGAACCAAACTACAGTTCAGCACAGCCTTCCACCCTCAGACGGACGGACAGTCGGAGCGCGTGATACAAACCCTCGAAGACCTGCTTCGCGCCTGTGTACTAGATTGGGGGATCGGGTGGTCACGCTACCTACCTCTCGTGGAATTCGCCTACAACAACAGCTACCAGGCCAGCATCCAGATGGCGCCCTACGAGGCCTTATATGGAAGACGCTGCCGATCCCCGATTTGTTGGGACGATCTGGGAGAACGGAAATTCTTGGGGCCCGACTTAGTGGAGGAAACGGAAGAGAAGGTTCGCCTCATCAGACAGCGCCTGCTAACCGCCCAGAGTCGCCAGAAGAGCTACGCGGACCAAAGGCGTCGCGACTTGGAATTCCAAGTGGGAGAGCATGTTTTCTTGCGGGTCTCGCCGTCCAGAGGAGTCAAGCGGTTCGGGCTAAAAGGGAAACTGAGCCCACGGTTTGTAGGGCCTTTCGAGATTTTGGAACGCATCGGCCCAGTGGCGTACCGCCTTGCCCTACCACCAAACCTTGACCGAGTCCATGACGTCTTCCACGTTTCGATGCTCCGTAAATACCTCTCCGATCCATCGCATATCCTGGATGTTGCCATACTCGACCTTAAAGAAGACCTAAGCTTCGAGGAAACCCCCGTGAGAATCCTGGCAAGGGAAAGCAAATCACTGCGGAATCGAGCCATCCCCTACGTGAAGGTACTCTGGAGCAACCACGAGGAGCGAGAAGCAACATGGGAGCTGGAGTCTAAAATGAGGGAGAACTACCCGAACCTGCTCACCACCACCCGGGTCTGAGTTTCGAGGACGAAACTCGGTTTTTAGAGGTGAGTGGTGTGATAACCGCGGATTTATTTTGCCTTTCGGGGCTTTCCGTTGATTTTTATTGAACCGTCTGGTTGACAATAGGGGTTCGAGGGTAATTTTTCCTTGTTTTTCTGGGCAGACGGTCGGGGCTCGCGGGTATTTTTGGTTAATAAAGCTCGCGAAACGGAGACCGGCGGCGCGATCGGTTTTGGATTCCGACCCCCGGATCTCCCAGAATAAATTCCGGAAGCTGGTACCGTAGCCCAGGTGACTTACACAATTACCGGGGGCGGACCGAACTCTGGTCCGCAATCAGATCGATTTTAGTCGATCAGTTTGAGGTATGGGATTAAACCACCCCTTTTTGTTTTCCTTTCACTCGAGGGGTTAAAATTAATTTGGGGTCCAAAATCCACTACGCCCAAAACGTCTAAGTAGTCGGCCTTGGGAATTAGGTTTCCTAAACCTCGCCTCCCCCTCCTTGGCGTACAATATCCGAGCGTGGACGAGGAGCGGTTCCCCAAAACCCTCGTCCTTTCCATCGGCCGGCGTGGAAGAGAAGAGATCGATCGCCTCCCCGCAAAGATCCGACGAACGCGAAGAGGACGATCCCTCTCCTTCGCCCGGTACCGACCAAAACAAGGTGAGCCGTCCTTTCGTTTTCTTTTCTTGTCTTTTCTCGTCACGAGCGAGGGGGGGGTTTCTTGATTTCGTCGGAGATGGAAGGAGAGGGGCGTGCCATCGCACGCGGAGCGCCGCGCGGGGCAACCCGCGCATGCGGGGGCACCGCGCGGTGCAGCCCGCGCATGCGGGGGCGCCGTGCGGGGCACCCGCATGCGGGGCGCCGCGCGGGGCAGCCCGCGCATGCGGGGGCACCGCGCGGTGCAGCCCGCGCATGCGGGGGCGCCGTGCGGGGCACCCACATGCGGGGCGCCGCGCGGGGCAGCCCGCGCATGCGGGGGCACCGCGCGGTGCAGCCCGCGCATGCGGGGGTGCCGTGCGGGGCACCCGAATGCGGGGCGCCGCGCGGGGCAGCCCGCGCATGCGGGGGCACCGCGCGGTGCGGCCCGCGCATGCGGGGGTTCCATGCGGGGCACCCGCATGCGGGGCGCCGCGCGGGGCAGCCCGCGCATGCGGGGGCACCGCGCGGTGCAGCCCGCGCATGCGGGGATGCCGTGCGGGGCACCCGCATCCGGGGCAGCCGCGGGGCAGCCCGCACATGCGAGGCGCCGCGCGGACAGCACGGCGGCGCGTGGGGGGGGTTCGGTCGCTGCCGTCGGGGGCCGGCCGGTGTTGGGGCTTTTCCTTACTTCGCGTTTAAAGGTTCTTGACCTCCCCGCCCGGGGATCCCATTTTGCAGCTTCGGGGAGCGCGCCGGGACGCGGGGAGCCGAGCGTGGTTTTTCTACTAGCGACAGGTGGGTTGTATTTACTTTATTCCTAGCCTCTAAATTCTATCATGTTGGGCGGGGTCTATTCTAAGTGTACTGGGGTTAAATAATGATGGG
Source organism: Tillandsia leiboldiana (assembly GCA_029204045.2). NCBI lineage: Eukaryota > Viridiplantae > Streptophyta > Magnoliopsida > Poales > Bromeliaceae > Tillandsia > Tillandsia leiboldiana. The sequence continues at coordinate 33,823 of JAQNDB010001710.1, read as the reverse complement.
CAATAGCTTATGCATGTTAGTGGGTTCGCTATAGTGATTAGCGTCGGTTGCCGACGGTGATTCTCTTTTTAACCCTTATATGTCAGCGGGCCACCTTCGAGTGCGCGCAATATTACCTTGTTTTCGATTATGCACTTTACCTCATTTACCTCATTACTCTTGTTATTTATATTATGATGCTGACATGATGGTGGTTACGGTTACTTGGCTCGAGGTTGCCACACGCGCACCCGCGGTTTGGCCACCGCAAAGGGTGCGCTTTTCCGGAAAAGTGGTCTATGACCCGTGTATACCCACGAGGTGACGTAGTGGGGCCCCTTATTAGTGGTGGGGTTGAGGCGCCGAGGTGCGAGCGGTGCGACCCGTCGGTTTAGTTGTCCGGCGTGGTCGGGTTTCTGCAGGTACGGTGTGGGCCGTCGGTTTAGCTGTCCGACGTGCCCGGGTATTACAGGATGCAGGTGTACAGGTTGCCTTTCCTCCTTGGGAGGGTGGTTGCTCCAGTTGTCTTCACGGTTTGTTTTACTATATTCTCCTACTTTACTATTTCTGCGTCACTGACATCCCACATCGTGACAGGGTCCAGACGGGGAGAGAGGTAGGCGGTGGTGAGGACGGGACAGGAGCAGCTGGGTTGCTGGGGACCCTGGACTGTATTTATTCTTTTATTCTCGCTTTTCATTACTTTGTAGTTATGTGAGTGGTTCGCGATACCCTCGTGGGGTCGGCATGGATGTCGGTACGGGCTACATTTAGTGCCCCTGGTGCAATATTTTCCCTTTTATTTCTATCGGCCATTTAAAAACCAAAAGGGCAGAAGCCAAAGAAAGGATTGCGAAAACCGTCTTTAAAAACTTGGTGTCGGGTGGGCACCGCTTTCAAACCTTGTGGATTTATGCTGACTTCGAAAACTAGCTTTCAAAACGTAAGCGCCGGGTAGGCGCTCTTTCAAAATTGTGGATTTATCCTTTCCAAACCGATCGGCCATGTGATCTTCGTTTATCAGTTTAGAATGCTGGTTGGTTGTGAATGATTGTTGTGATTGATTGGTTGCGCATGTTAGAACATGTACCGAACGCTACGCCGTGCATGTACAGGGAGACTCTGCACGTTTGCAGAGTGACCATGTATGTGTGGCGGGTCTGGGCACGTGCCGGGGAAGAGGGGTTTCTTCTTTTAAAAACAAAAGAAAAAAATTCACGCATCAAATATTCAACTTTTATGAATCGTTTCCGCTAAAACAAAACCCCCGGGGCGTGACATAGATGGTCCAAAGAGGAATTTGAAAGATCTTCTTACAATGGGAAAGGTATGAACGCTTTATTTAATTCTCTTTCCTCGACTGAGTTCACACGAATTTCCGCGTGTGAAACCGCAAAGAAAATTTGGGATATTCTCAAAATTACACATGAGGGTACTAATCTTGTAAAAATTCAAAAGCTCCAGATGCTTACAAGTCAATTTGACTCTATTCATATGGAAGAGCATGAATTGTTTACAGATTATTACACTAGACTTCAAGATGTAATAAATACATGTGCTAATTTAGGAGAAAAGATCCCGGAGTCAAAAATTGTAAGAAAGATACTTCGGACTCTTCCGGAACGGTTTAGGGCAAAGGTTACCGCCATTGAAACCGTTAGTCATCCGGATGAGATGAGTATAGAGGAATTAGTAGGTGCTTTGCAAACTTATGAAATGACTTTTCCTATTAATCAAGTTTCTTCCAAGTCTTCTTCTAAGCTTACAGGTATTGCATTCAAATCAACAAAGGAAGAAGATAGCGAATCAAGTTCCGACGATGAAATCTCTTTTGCCGATTTTGAAGAACAATTGGCGCGGATCGTAAAGAAATTTCGTCGGAAGTTTTGGAAGAATCGAACCGATGGATCTTCATCCACGAAATCTTCTAAAGGATCATCGGGTTCTAAATCCTCTAAACTCAAAAGCTTTGCAAAACCTTCTAAAGAAAAAGAAAAAGATGATTTCGAAGGGGAAATCCAATGCTATTGATGCAAAGGCTACGGCCATTTTTCAATGGATTGTCCTTCTAAGAAATCAAATAAAAAGAAGGCTTTGCAAGCGAAAACTTGGGACGATTCTACTTCTAATGAATCAACCTCAAGTAAAGAGGAAAAAGAAAAAATCGTTGCTTCTCATGCCTCTCATTTTCCCTCTTCTAATAATTGTTTATCATCTTTAGTCACTGACTCTACTCCTTTGATTTTGTATGAAACATCAACAACCGGCGGAGAGTCATCAAGTGAGGGGGAGTCGGACGAGGAAGAACTCGTTGAGGCATATCAACAACTTCTTGCGAAATCTAAGAAGATGGCCAAACATATCAAGAAGTTGAGGAAGCAACGACTTGAGAATCAAGACGAGAATCATGCTTTAAAGATCAAACTTCATGATCTCGAGGAGGAACGAGAGCTTTTATTGAATAATAATAAAATCCTCCAAGAAAAGATAAATCAATCGGAAACAGTCGTTAATTCCCATATTAACAAGATTGATTTTCTTGAAAAGCAGTTTGAGGAAATTCATGTCACCAACCAAGCATTGACCAAGCAAGTTCATCAACTTAAATCCGACATACAAAGGATTTCAACCGGTTCCAAGAAACTTGAATGTATGTCCGGATTAGGTCAAACAAGCAAGGTTGGTTTGGGATTCAAAAAGAACCAAACTGTGAATGCTTCAAGTTCCACAATGAAATTGAAAGGAAGAACTTGTCACTTATGTGGACTTGAAGGACATTTGGTGAAGGATTGCCCGAAAAAGAGAAAGAAAAATTCTTCGGCAACTTCATCTACGGAGCGAACTTAACGGAATCAAAAGACACATCAAGTCAAAGGAGTTTGTTACGGAATTTGAGTTGGCGTAGTTTCGTGAAAGTCTCAAGTCTTGAAGATTGAAGGTGAAGAAAGTTGGATCATTTAACTCAATCTCAAGAAAGAAGAATTCAAAAGGATCAGGTATGTTTAACCTAAGATTTTGTGTGATCCGAATACTTCTTGTAGTGTAGAAACACTTGGAAGAATCTTTCATTGCATAAAAATCAAAAACTGGACTTGGGACATGTTCAGGATCCGGATCAGGTTGTTCGATCCGGATCCCGAAGGTGGTTCGTTCATACACCAGTTCAATCCGGATCGTAGCCTCTCTTGATCCGGATCCCGAACACTGAGTTTACCATCTTCCTTGAACGATCCGGATCAGGCTTCGCAATCCGGATCCCAAACGTTTATGTTTGGTGAACTGTATGAACGATCCGGATCAAGCACTTCGATCCGGATCCCGAACCTTCGTTTTTCTGGAATTGCCTGACTCGTTACGACGATCCGGATCACAGCTAATCCGATCCGGATCGCCGTCCGTAAAATCTCCAGAAATGTTAGGTTTTTGATTCTTATCTCCTTCCTAGGGTTTCTAACCTATAAATAGACCCTATGACTCTTTTTCATGGGGCCGAAAAATCCAAATAGCCGTCATTTTTCCTGTATCATCTTATACGGCTCTAGATCCACATATAGAGAAGAAAGGAAATCATTAGAGAATACTCTATGTTTCTTCATCTATATTGATTAGTTTGATTCTAGGTTTTCATACTCACATCTTGAGTTGAATCAAACTAATGAATACTTAGATGGTATTTCCGATCTATCTTTGATCTAAGTATTCGGCGGATCATCACCACCCAAAAAACAACGATTTACCCCAAAAATCGGCGCGTGGATTCGCGTGTCCTTGTGGATTCAAGGTTCAACCGCTCTCGTGGATTCGGAGCGAGGCACGTTCGTGGATTCGAAGGGTGCTATTAGGTGAAGACCGTGGATTCGGTCGGACGTCGTGGATTCGACGTTGGACGCCGTGGATTCGGCGTTGGGCGCAGATCGTGGATTCGAGAAGCGTCGCGGAGCGAGCGGAGAAGATCCTCTAGGAGCGTATGGAAAAGGTTGAGTCGTAATTGTGTACGGTAAATCACCTTGTACGTGTTTTAATTCTAGTGGATTTCTGCCGTGTTATCGGTCCCGTGGTTTTTTACTCCGGTGATGGAGTTTTCCACGTAAAAATCTTGCGTATTATTTTTTATTTCCGCATTGGGTTTTTATCGCAACGATTTTTGAGTGTTTATACGTTTACACCTATTCACCCCCCTCTAGGTGTTTTTTCCCCTATTTAGATCCTTATTACATATAACCCAACAAGTGGTATCAGAGCGGGAATAGGGTTGTAAACAATGGTTGAAGGTGGAAACATCAACCGACCCCCGTTCTTCGATGGAACAAATTATGCGTACTGGAAAGTACGGATGAAAGCCTTTTTAATTTCCATCGACGAACGGGTGTGGCAATCAATTGAATTAGGATGGTCTAATCCAACTGAATTTATTGGTGATGTTCGCACCTTAAAACCTAGGTCGAAATGGACCAAGGAAGAGTTAGATTCATCTTCTTACAATGGCAAGGGAATTAATGCTATCTTTAATGCCTTATCTCAAATTGAATTCTCTCCCGTCTCGGCATGTGAGACTGCGAAAGAAATCTGGGATGTTCTTCAGGTTACACATGAGGGAACTAACCTCGTGAAGATTCAGAAACTGCAAATGCTTACGAGCAGGTTTGACTCTATCTTAATGGCAGAAAATGAATCTTTCACGGACTACTATACACGATTGCAAGACATCGTAAACTCATGTGCTAATCTGGGAGAGAAGATTCCAGAATTTAAGATTGTAAGAAAGATCTTAAGAACTCTTGCTGAACGATTTCGCCCAAAGGTTACTGCCATTGAAACTATTAAACACCCGGACGAAATACGTGTAGAAGAATTAGTTGGTTCATTACAAACTTATGAAATGACATTTACTACTAACAATTCTTCTGGAAAGGCATCCACTTCTAAGTCTTCAGGTTATGCGTTGAAAACCACTAAGGAAGAAGACGCGGATACATCCTCCTCAGACGATGACGAGAACCTTTCTATGGAGGAATTTGAGAAGCAGCTCGCTCTCTTGACAAGGAAGTTTCGCCGCAACTTTCGAAGGGGTAATTCAAGCAAATCTCCATCCTTCGGAAAGTCGAACAAAGGCAAGGGTACTTCAAGTTACAAGTCAAGAAAGCAAGAGAACTTCTCAAAGGATAAGAAAAGTTCAGAAGGACAACTTCAATGCTTCAAATGTCGAGGCTACGGCCACATTGCAACGGAGTGTCCTAACAAGTATCCGGCAAAGAAGAAGGCGATGCAAGTCGTCACTTGGGATGACAACTCAACGTCAAATGAGTCGTCTTCGAGTGATGAAGAAAAGAGCTCCACCGCATTCCACGCGTCCGTATCTTCACCCTTCATGTGCTTTATGGCAAGTACATCCGAGTCGTTGTCCAACTCCACTGTTGAAAAGAATGCAACGGACAACGAATCGGATGATTCGGAAGGTGAAGATTTTGCTCTAGCCTACGACAGACTTTTGAGGGACTCAAAGAAAGTGGCTAAGCAAAACAAGAGTTTGAGAGGGAGAGTGCATGATCTCGAAGAAGAAGCAAAAAGAGCGACTTCTCTCTCAAACGCTCTTGAAGTGGAAAGGGAAAACCTGATAAAGGCAAATGTTTCCCTTCAAGAGTCCAATGAGCAACTTGAGAAGGAACATACAAATCTGGTGGATAACGCGAATCACTTCTCAAAGCTCTACAACGAGGCTCGACAGGATAACCTGGAAATGACAAAGACCATTTTCCAACTCAAGAATGACTTACAGCGATTCTCTTCAGGAAGGAGTAAGTTGGATAGACTTCTTGGTCTTGGTCAATCAAATCGGTTCGGCCTCGGATACACTCAAACTGGAAACAGTCCAAGTTCGAGTGAGACAGTTTTTGTGCCTCAGTCGGTATCTCCTCCTCCGACACCAGAATTCAAGACAAACAACGACAACAAACCTACTTCATCCTCTTTGGGATCGTCAAGATCTAAGGTATGTTTTCGTTGTGGTGTTTCAGGGCACATAAGAAGATATTGCAAGACGGGAGTCGAACGCTCATCTCAAGGACCTCTTGCAACAACTACCAAAAAGGCTCCTCCCCGAAAATCAAAGCAAAACTTTTCAAATGAAAAGAGACTTGGTAGTTCATCGCGCAAGACGATTTCATCAAGGAACAACAATCGCTATAACAAGACGCCTTCACCTAGGCATATAACTTCACGACCATTACCGACGCACTCCAAAAGGGTTTGGGTGCGCAAAGGTGAAATTTTCCCTTGTCTTGTTTCCAATGTTTCCTTGCATGCATATGATAGTTCGTCTTGGTATCTGGATAGCGGGTGTTCCCGTCACATGACCGGTGACAAAAATAGTTTTCAAAATCTTGAGAAAATCTCCGGAGGACACGTAGTTTTCGGAGACGGTCGATCTTCCAAAATTGTTGGAAAAGGGACGGTAGCTATTCCAGATGGCCCGATTTTGAAAAACGTCTTATTTGTTGATGGCCTTAAGACTAACCTCATAAGCATAAGTCAACTTTGCGACAATGGTTTCTCAGTTAACTTTTCATCTGTTGAATGCGTTGTAACTGATAAGGACCATGTCTTCTTTTTAAAAGGGGTTAGATCTGAAAACAATTGTTATGTTGTTCCTAATAAATTTTCTGAAAATTGTAACTTAGCCGCTTTGAATAATGAAACTCTTTGGCATGAAAGGCTAGGTCACTTAAATTTTAAGGAACTTACTAGAATTTCAAACAAGGACGTGGTCAAGGGGGTTCCAAAGCTTTTATTTAAACAAAAACGTTGTGTGTGGTGGTTGCCAAAAGGGAAAACAGTCTAGGACTGCACACAAGAACTTGAACCACGTTGGTACAAAACGGCCCTTGGAACTTTTGCACATGGACTTAATGGGGCCGACCCGTCAACCATCTTTGGGAGGTAAATGGTACATTTTTTTATTGGTTGATGATTTCTCTCGGTTTTCTTGGGTAGCATTTTTAAAAGAGAAAGCTGATACGTTTGACTCTTTTCATGAGATTTGCCATCATATTATGATTGAAAAGAATGAAAAGATCATTCGTGTTAGAAGTGATAGAGGTGGAGAATTCATAAATTCAAAATTCATTGATTTTTGCACTTCAAATGGCATTAAACATGAATTCTCGGCACCCTATACACCTCAGCAGAATGGTGTTGTTGAGCGCAAGAACAGGGTTGTTCAAGAGATGGCGCGTGTGATGCTTCATAGCCGGAATTTACCGCTACATTTTTGGGCTGAAGCCGTGAACACCGCTGTCTATGTCATTAATAGAGTTTACTTGCGCCCAGGAACTTTAAATACACCATATGAGTTGTGGTTTAGTAGAAAACCCAACATCAAATATTTTCGTGTCTTCGGGAGTCAATGTTACATTTTACGTGACCGTGAAAATCTTGGAAAGTTTGACTCTCGAAGTGATGAAGGAATCTTTTTGGGTTATTCTACGAATAGCAGAGCATATCGAGTATTTAACATTGAATCTAAGACGATCGTAGAATCTATAAATGTTAAAGTAGATGAAGCTTTTCACTTTGGATCTGGAAAATCTACCCTCGATATCTCTCTAGATGACGATTCTCCTGCTAATGCATCTTCTAATAATAATACTTTCGATATTAATGATGCATCTAATGGTTCTTCAAGTTTATCTGATGTGCAGGAATCGTCTCATGTATCTCCGAGTACTCCGTTTCAACAAACATTACGAATCTCCAAGGATCATCCGGAATCGAATATTATTGGAGATCCACAAGAAGGAGTCAGAACTCGGAGGCAGTTGGTTTGTGGATTCGCTTGCTACGTATCTTTAATCGAACCAAAGAACATAGATGAAGCTCTTCAGGATGACTACTGGATTAAAGCAATGCAGGAAGAGCTCCATCAATTTGAGCGAAACAAAGTCTGGGAATTAACGAAGCCTCCAAAGCAACACAATGTGATAGGTACCAAATGGATCTTCAAGAACAAGAAAAATGAGGATGGTACTATCATCAGGAACAAGGCACGATTAGTTGCTCAAGGCTATTCTCAAGTAGAAGGTATAGACTTTGATGAAACATTCGCCCCTGTAGCTAGACTCGAGTCCATTCGTATACTATTTGCTATTGCTTGTCATTTTAAAATCAAATTATTTCAAATGGACGTTAAGAGCGCATTTCTAAATGGGTTTTTAAATGAGGAAGTTTATGTGGCTCAACCGAAAGGTTTTGTAGATCATAAACAACCTAACCATGTTTTTCGTTTGAAAAAGGCTCTTTACGGTCTGAAACAAGCACCGCGAGCATGGTACGAAAGGTTAACAAAGCACCTTTTGGAGAAGGGCTATACTCGAGGGGGAGCTGATAGGACTCTCTTTGTGAAGCATTATCAAAGCAATTTCATTGTAGCACAAATCTATGTCGATGACATTGTATTTGGCGCAACAAGAGATAATGATGCTTCTAAATTCGCGGAGACCATGGAAAGCGAATTTGAGATGTCCATGATGGGCGAATTGACTTATTTCCTTGGATTGCAAATTAAACAAAATGATGAAGGTATTCACTTGAGTCAATCCAAGTATGCAATGGAGTTGGTCAAAAAGTTTGATCTCGAAAATTGTAAAGATTTTCCGACTCCAATGGGAACTAGCCACAAGGGACTTGGAAGTGAATCACATAGTGAGAATGTAGACGAGAAACTGTATCGAAGTATGATTGGAAGTCTACTTTACCTCACGGCTAGTCGCCCGGATATATCTTTTGGTGTTGGGATTTGCGCGAGATATCAATCAGCACCAAAGGAGGTTCACCTGAAAGCGGTGAAAAGGATCATCCGGTATATCAAAGGATCAATTAATTTCGGAATTTGGTATCCTATGGGAACAAGTTTGGATATTGTTGGATACTCAGATGCCGATTGGGCAGGATCAGTGGATGATCGGAAAAGCACGAGTGGTGCATGCTTCTATCTTGGCCATTGCCTTGTTGCATGGCACAGTAAAAAGCAGAACTGCATAGCACTCTCGACTGCCGAAGCGGAATACATTTCAGCTGGAAGTTGCTCAACTCAACTCATTTGGATGAAAAGCGTATTGAGCGACTTCCGCATTTCAGCATCTTCGGTAACAATTCTTTGTGACAACACAAGTGCAATTAACATTTCTAAAAATCCTGTGTTGCACTCTAGAACAAAACATATTGAGCTTAGATATCATTTTCTTAGAGAGCTAGTTGAATCAAATACTCTTCAACTTTCATATATTTCAACTGAGGATCAATTAGCTGACATTCTAACAAAACCTTTGGATCAAAAACGTTTTATTCATTTACGAAAAGCAATTGGAATGCTTTCCTTGAAATAAACTTCTTTTTGAAACCTTTGCTTAGGATAGGTTTTGTATTTGTTTTTGTTTTGTTCATTATCTATGTTTGTACATAGGATATTAATTGAGCATAGATCATAATTGACTTTAATTGCATCTTTTCGCACATTTAGAAATTTATTATGCTTTTGCCATCATAATATTTCACTGTTGCAATGATCATTTATGTTAATTAAATCATCTTCTAAGTGATCAAAGTCAATTTCTCTCTCTCTATGATCTCTTGGTATAGTCATTATCTTATTTGACTGCTTAGTCGAGTATGAAATCGAGATCAATATTTGGTTGAATACTTTATATCTTAAATAATTGATAGCCAATTGAGGGGGAGTCATAGAAAAAGTAAAATGCTCAAAAGATGTGGAAAGAGTTACATCCCAATGAGGAGTGTGAAAACTACCACCACATGGAGGAAAGAGCTACCACCTCGGTCGTCCGAGTATTGTGTGCAGCTACCACATGTATACCAAGCATGGTTGTTCAAATTTTTGATTAAGTAAAATGCATGTTGAAATACTTGACTCCGTCAAATTTCAAGGTTGGTATAAGGTGGGTTTTTAAAGAAAGATGCTCAAAGAGCCACTCTCTTCAACAGATTGTCTAGATACATTATCTATTATATTTGGGATTTCAAACATCTATTGATCTTTGAATTTCATTTTCTTTACTGAATTGATGATTTGATAAAGGCATTACTCATAAGATCAAGTTAGATGTAATTGAAGGTGTTCAACTTTAAGGGATTTAATTTTTGTAAATTTTCGTTTCATTTTTGGATATTATTGATAGATTTGGCATAATCTAATTCTTGTTGTATGAAACGATGATTTTTGTTTAAAGTTGATACACATTTGTGCTTACAATCTTTTTCTGGTTTTTCTTGAATTTCTCTGAAATTTTCTAAAGAAAAAGTTGGAGCCGATCCGGATCGGGCTAGATGATCCGGATCCCGAACGCAGGAATTCTTCTGCGGGCTGACGATCCGGATTGTATCTGCCGATCCGGATCCCGAACGCAGTTTCTCACTGCGGGTAGCCGATCCGGATCGCAGTTATAAACTGATCCGGATCGCGGCTAGGTTTTATAAAGAACAAAAGGGTTTTGATTTCTTTTACTCCAATCTTTGGTTCCAAAGTTTCCAGAGCCTCTCTCTCTAGATTTCATCCTTCCTGGAAGCTTTCAAACTCAAGTTCTTCAACTCCAAGTAAGTTTTATTGATCAAAATCTCGGTTTTTCACCGTTTTTCTCTCTTCTTCCACAAACGTCATGAATTTCTTGGATCAACTTTGTTTGTGGATGGTTTTTGATCAAATTTCTTTTGAAATAAGAACTCTGGGTAGATTAGTTTTGATTATATGCTAGGTATTCTCCTGATTAACGGATTTTTAGGCTTCGATTTCTAAAATTTCGGTTTTAGGGCATATAATAAGGATTTTCGAAAATCATGCAATTGATCTATTTTTAAAAGTCCTTTTGCAAAACTAATTTGATTCTTAGTCTCTCTACATGATTATGATTGTTTGGGTACAATTTTTCAATCTTTGAAAATTAACAATTTTCTCATGTGTTCTTGAGTTGTTGCTCACAGGATTTTAATCTTCTTAAAGCACTTGGATCAATGGGATTCTCATGGATCATTCTTTTATTGGTCACTATGGTGCACACTCGGGCCACAAATAAGTTAAAAAGAGCTAAGAAAACACAGCAAAAGGGTGAGTTTCATGTGATCAGCGACACAGAAGTAGATTGTCACAAGGTAGATTGGACTGCATTGACAGATGATGATGACACATTGCCTGAACAAAAGGCGTCTGATGCATCGAAAGAAAGAGCACCCATGGACAAAGGTAAAGCACCTATGACTGCACCAACCATCTCAGTGAAAAGGAAACGACTCGCTCGACGGTTTGGACGAGCACGAGGTTTCATGGCTAACGAACCGATTATTCCGGATTCTCCACCTCGGGAGGAACAAGTGTTCGTTAATTCGGATCGCCTAAGGGCATTTGAGAATCGTGAATGCATTGGTGAGAGGCATGTCAATATAGAGGCTCTACGAGATCACTCTCCTGAGTTTGGCGTTCTAATTGAACAAGCAAACCTTATTCAAGTTTGTCGATTTCCAGAAGTGCTTGGATACTGTCTGCATCTTGTAAGGGCCTTCTATACAAATGCATGGCACCTTCGTGAAATTGAAAACGGTCCAATGGAATTTTACACGAACATCCAAGGCACAAGATTCAAAATTACTCCACAATTGATTGGCGAGGTTTTGGGAATGCCTGCCAGCAAGACAGGAGTTAATTACTTGAAGGGAAAGGTTTTGACGAACACTGTGTGGCAAATGGTTATAAAGGGAATTTGTTTGGAAGGAACGCAATCAACGGAGAAATCGATCAGATCCAAGGAACTTCGTCTTGAGTACCGATTTCTAAACTTCATCACTTGTTACAATATCCTTCCAAATTTGCAGACGAAAGTCTTGAGGTGGGATCGAATGCTATTTTTGTATCTCTTAGGACATCCGTCTGAGGCAATGGGATTGAATATCAACATTCCATACATTATTTGGAATAGAATGACAAGATATGTTGAGCACCCTCATCCCACAGAGAGAATTCCATTTCCACTGATTATAATGAGGATTTTGAAGAAATTTCAGGTTGACATTACCTCACCGACTTATCATCAATGTTTGGGTATGATTGATGAGTCCACCGTCGTGAAGTCACTTCACAAATTGCCCCATGTCACTCCAGTCCCAACGTGCGGAACGAAACCTAGTAGCGGCACTTCCGCGTCACCATCACAACCAGCACCCACACCAGCGGATGAAGCATCAGTCTCATCCATCTACAAAGAACAACAACGATTATCGGTTGAGCAGGAACAGATCTCGAAGGCACAGACGAGAATCTCCAATGAGCTCGAGCTCATCACGGCAGCTCACATTACCATAACTAAGAAGATCAATTCTATGAACAAGCTGGTGAAAAAGATGGTCTCAAAGATGGGCTGCACGAGCTCTGAAGACTCCGAATCTGATGACTGATCCCTTCTTTTTATTCTTTTGCAGATTTTTAATCTTTTTGTGCAGGTTTTTCAGTTTTTAGGACTTACTTTTAGTTCTAGTTCTTAAATTTCGGAACATTTTCGTTGATATTTTTTTTAACTCTCCTTCAATTTTTTTGGTAACTTTGGCTTTGTTTGTGACAAAAAGGGGGAGAGAGTTTAGAGAACTTGAACAATGATATTGTGAAAATTGTGATCTTGTATACATCAATGATGAACAATGATGACTGCATCAAGGTACAATGATGATGTGAATGAACATCAAGGGAACTTGAACAATGATTGTGAAAATCTTGCTGATGAAGATTTTGTATACATCAAGGTAAGTATCACTTCAACTTCAACTTTGGTTTTTATCTTGTGATTGTTTGCATGTCTCGACTAACTATTCGACTAACTATTTGGGCATGTAATATGACTAACAAGTTGATGTTGGACTAACATTTTGTGACATTTGGTTTTTAATTGCATAGAAGATATGTTGGTTTTTGACTATGATTCTCTTACATATCTGAATTCTCAAATGTCATGATGATCAGATAAACTCTATCTCTGTACTAGGTTTTGTATGCTAAATATTCTTGAGGTATCTAACGATCTCTTTTTGTCAAGAATGATTTCTTTGTGCAGAGAGTACAGATGTCTAAGTCTAGAGTCTGTTTTAGGAGTTTATCTCATGTTTTTAAATTTTTGGATCTCCATTGTAAATTTTTGTTGTATGGTGATAGCAACAAAAATATCTTTTTGAATTTTCTTTAGTGGATCTGTGTTTTGTCACGAAACCGCCAAAGGGGGAAATTGTTACGGAATTTGAGTTGGCGTAGTTTCGTGAAAGTCTCAAGTCTTGAAAATTGAAGGTGAAGAAAGTTGGATCATTTAACTCAATCTCAAGAAAGAAGAATTCAAAAGGATCAAGTATGTTTAACCTAAGATTTTGTGTGATCTGAATACTTCTTGTAGTGTAGAAACACTTGGAAGAATCTTTCATTGCATAAAAATCAAAAACTGGACTTGGGACATGTTCAGGATCCGGATCAGGTTGTTCGATCCGGATCCCGAAGGTGGTTCGTTCATACACCAGTTCAATCCGGATCGTAGCCTCTCTTGATCCGGATCCCGAACACTGAGTTTACCATCTTCCTTGAACGATCCGGATCAGGCTTCGCAATCCGGATCCCGAACGTTGATGTTTGGTGAACTGTATGAACGATCCGGATCAAGCACTTCGATCCGGATCCCGAACCTTCGTTTTTCTGGAATTGCCTGACTCGTTACGACGATCCGGATCACAACTAATCCGATCCGGATCGCCGTCCGTAAAATCTCCAGAAATGTTAGGTTTTTGATTCTTATCTCCTTCCTAGGGTTTCTAACCTATAAATAGACCCTATGACTCTTTTTCATGGGGCCGAAAAATCCAAATAGCCGTCATTTTTTCTGTATCATCTTATACGGCTCTAGATCCACATATAGAGAAGAAAGGAAATCATTAGAGAATACTCTATGTTTCTTTATCTATATTGATTAGTTTGATTCTAGGTTTTCATACTCACATCTTGAGTTGAATCAAACTAATGAATACTTAGATGGTATTTCCGATCTATCTTTGATCTAAGTATTCGGCGGATCATCACCACCCAAAAAACAACGATTTACCCCAAAAATCGGTGCGTGGATTCGCGTGTCCTTGTGGATTCAAGGTTCAACCGCTCTCGTGGATTCGGAGCGAGGCACGTTCGTGGATTCGAAGGGTGCTATTGGGTGAAGACCGTGGATTCGGTCGGACGTCGTGGATTCGACGTTGGACGCCGTGGATTCGGCGTTGGGCGCAGATCGTGGATTCGAGAAGCGTCGCGGAGCGAGCGGAGAAGATCCTCTAGGAGCGTATGGAAAAGGTTGAGTCGTAATTGTGTACGGTAAATCACCTTGTACGTGTTTTAATTCTAGTGGATTTCTGCCGTGTTATCGGTCCCGTGGTTTTTTACTCCGGTGATGGAGTTTTCCACGTAAAAATCTTGCGTATTATTTTTTATTTCCGCATTGGGTTTTTATCGCAACGATTTTTGAGTGTTTATACGTTTACACCTATTCACCCCCCTCTAGGTGTTTTTTCCCCTATTTAGATCCTTATTTAAATCCAATGCTATCGATGCAAAGGCTACGGCCATTTTTCAATGGATTGTCCTTCTAAGAAATCATATAAAAAGAAGGCTTTGCAAGCGAAAACTTGGGACGATTCTACTTCTAATGAATCAACCTCAAGTAAAGAGGAAAAAGAAAAAATAGTTGCTTCTCATGCCTCTCATTTTCCCTCTTCTAATAATTGTTTATCATCTTTAGTCACTGACTCTACTCCTTTGATTTTGTATGAAACATCAACAACCGGCGGAGAGTCATCAAGTGAGGGGGAGTCGGACGAGGAAGAACTCGTTGAGGCATATCAACAACTTCTTGCGGAATCTAAGAAGATGGCCAAACATATTAAGAAGTTGAGGAAGCAACGACTTGAGAATCAAGACGAGAATCATGCTTTAAAGATCAAACTTCATGATCTCAAGGAGGAACGAGAGCTTTTATTGAATAATAATAAAATCCTCCAAGAAAAGATAAATCAATCGGAAACGGTCGTTAATTCCCATATTAACAAGATTGATTTTCTTGAAAAGCAGTTTGAGGAAATTCATGTCACCAACCAAGCATTGACCAAGCAAGTTCATCAACTTAAATCCGACATACAAAGGATTTCAACCGGTTCCAAGAAACTTGAATGTATGTCCGGATTAGGTCAAACAAGCAAGGTTGGTTTGGGATTCAAAAAGAACCAAACTGTGAATGCTTCAAGTTCCACAATGAAATTGAAAGGAAGAACTTGTCACTTATGTGGACTTGAAGGACATTTGGTGAAGGATTGCCCGAAAAAGAGAAAGAAAAATTCTTCGGCAACTTCATCTACGGAGCGAACTCAACGGAATCAAAAGACACATCAAGTCAAAGGAGTTCACTCAACCCACCAAAGGTCCGAGCCACATCATCAATCATACAAGTGGATCACTGCGAGGCAAAGACCTAAGGTGGATCAACAGTCAAAGCTATCATCTCCCAACCACAATGAATCAAGACAACCCAAAATCCAGCGATTTTGGATTCGAAAAGGTGATATCTTTCCTTGTCTTAAGTTCTAAATAGCTTATGACTGTATGTAATGCTTTGATTGGTTTTCTCCTCATATTTTTCTTAATCTTTGCATTACATGTTTTTTCAATGCTCTTGGTTTTATGTTTTGTTCTTGAACAAAAGGTTTTTAACGAACAAGTACATTGAATAAAAGGGGTTTCACGTTCATTCACTCCAAATTAATTTTATATAGATTATCAACTTTACTCCATAATCATAATCTTGAAGATACTTCATTATAGGAGTTTTTGATATTATAAGCATCAAATTTTAGAAATCATGTGTGATCTTTAGATGCTTCATCTATCTCGGTTGTGTGAATTCATTGTGATAAACGTGAGACAACCGATAGACTAAAATTTGGGATTTAATTCTTTCACGTAAGAGATTACATTCTTACAAGGGTAATGAAATGATTTGCAAAAGATGTGGAAAGAGTTACATCCGAAAGGAGTGTGAAAACTACCACCACATGTTGGAAAGAGCTGCCACCCCGGTCGTCCGGTCTGTGTGTGAAGCTACCACATGTTATGGATGCTTGAAAATTATTTATGAAATTTTGTTTAGTTGAAGCATTCGGAGATTTAAATTTAAAGCTCTTATTTTGAACAATCTCCTGGTTGGTATAAGGTGGGATAGTTGAAAGATGCTCAAAGAGCCACCCTTAGGTATTTTAGTGCTTATCTCAAATTTGAAAGGGTAAGAAATCAAATTGATGTCATTTGGAAATCTCTATAAGTCATCTTTGTACATCCGTTACATCTTGATAGACTTTGGATCTCAAGATTATTTTTGATGACTTGTGTTTGATGAATATAACATGAAAAACGGTTTATAATGTTTTACCTTTATTTTTCATGATTTTGGAGTAAATCTTTTTAATTTTGTGAAATTAATTGGATTGAATGACATCTGTGTGAATTCACTGTTTAAAGCACTTAAATTGATTTCTTGATGGAATACAAATCGGTATTTGAAAAGATTCTAAAATCTGGATTTGTTTCAAGAAATTATTTGATTTTTGCTTTCTGGTACCGGTACGCAATCTGCATTTTTGTTATATACCGGAACTGAGCTTTTATCTCTCTTTCTCTATGAATTAATGCTGTTAGTGATTTCCTTTTGTCTAGTATGTTCACTGTTTGACAATTTGTGACAAAAAGGGGGAGAACAGAAAATAATGATCGTATCACAAAGGGGGAGAACATAAATGCTCAAGACAGGGGGAGAACATGGAGAACATGGAGAACATATTAGAGATGCTCATGATAGGGGGAGATAAAGAGATGATTGAAAGAGCCGAAAAACAACAGAACCAAAAGGACGAATCAAATGTAGGATTTTAATTTCTAACGACTAACGTTTGATTTTGTTTGGAGTTTTGTTTTGCAGGAATTACATCACTTTAAAACTCCAAGTCCTAAGTCATAGAGTATGTTCTAGGACTGTTTGGTTCAAATGTAATTTTGTATTTATTGGATCTTTCACGCAAAGAAAATCAATGTTTTGGTGATAACATTGAATTTCGACTTTTTGGTTTAAGATGAGTGACTTGAGCGCTTTTATGTATTTTTGGGTTTTGTCACGAAATTGCCAAAGGGGGAGATTGTTACGGCATTTTGGTGTTGGCATATTTCGTGAGTCAAGTCAGTGAGTTGAGTCGGAGTCTTAAAGGGATCAAATTGTCAATCAGCAATCAAAGACTTAGAAAAGATTCAACAATAGCTCAAGTTGGCACTCAGTGTCTTGAGTCTTGAAGATTGAAGTTGAAGAATTGTGGATCAGTTATATCAATCTCAAGAAGAAAGTATTCAAGAGGATCAGGTATGTTTAACTAAATAATTGTGGTGATCCGAATACTTTCTTATAGTGTAGAAACACTTGGAAGAATTTTTAATTGCATAAAAATCAAAAACTGGACATGGGGCATGTTCAGGATCCGGATCAGATGATCCAATCCGGATCCCGAAGGGTATTAGTTCATGTGCAAATCCAATCCGGATCCAAGCCTATTCTGATCCGGATCCCGAACATTGGATGTTGCTGAAATTCATGAACGATCCGGATCGGGAAGTTGCAATCCGGATCCCGAACCCTTGTTTTTCTGGAATCGTCAATCTCGTTACGACGATCCGGATCGCAGTAAATCCGATCGGAATCGCCGTCCTGAAAATTTCCAGATAAGGTATGTTTTTGATTCTTATCTCTTTCCAAAGGTTTCTAAACTATAAATAGACGTTTAGGGTTTCTCAAGAACGTGGGTTCTCTACCGATCAATTTATAAAACTCTTGTGAGCAACCCTAGAGGCTAGGTTTTCATTGTTCTTCTTAATAGTCTCCTTTAGGTCAATTCGACGGTTCTTTCAAGAACATATCTTTTGTCGAATTGATCTAATCTTTGCTTAGAGATTTCTTCTACGGTTCCTCAATGAGAATCTAAGCAAAGGATCACCATCGAAGTCAATATTCTTATCGACTGAGTTTGCGTCGTGGATTCGACGTGGCATCGTGGATTCGGTGTGCCAAAGGCGCTTCGTGGATTCGAAACGTGTGCTCGTGGATTCGAGTGGCGTTCGTGGATTCGAACGTGCGCAGTGGACATGCAAACGGTGGAGCGCGAGGTCCAAGAAATTGAAGGAGGGGTTAAATCCGTGGAGACTGTAATCACCTTGTTATTCTTCTTTTCTTAGGGATTGTTATTGCGTGGACATCCAACCGGTCAGCGCAAGGTCCGAAGAAGCTGAAGGAGGGGTTGAGTCCGTGGAGTCGGTAATCACCTTGTTATTCTTCTATTCTTAGTGGATTGTTATTGCGTGTTGGTCCCGTGGTTTTTCTCCTGGATTGGAGTTTCCACGTAAATCTCGGTGTGCTGTTTTTATTTTCCGCATTGGTTTTTATTTTGCACTGAGATTGAGTTTTTAAGTATTACACCTATTCACCCCCCCCTCTAGTTGTTTGATAGTACCTATTTAGATCCTTGTGGATCCTATAAAAACCTACAAGTGGTATCAGAGCGGGTTTTAGGTTTATCTATCATGATGGGTGAAAGTGGTAATATTTATAGACCTCCTCTTTTTGATGGGACTAATTATGCTTATTGGAAAGTGCGGATGAGAGCTTTTCTCATCTCAATTGATGAGCGTGTTTGGCAAACCGTGGAACACGGTTGGGTGCATCCTGTTGAGGATGTAGGAAATTCTACTACCCCAAAACCTCGCTCTAGATGGTCCAAAGAGGAATTTGAAAGATCTTCTTATAATGGGAAAGGTATGAACGCTTTATTTAATTCTCTTTCCTCGACCGAGTTCACACGAATTTTCGCGTGTGAAACCGCAAAGGAAATTTGGGATATTCTCAAAATTACACATGAGGGTACTAATCTTGTAAAAATTCAAAAGCTCCAGATGCTTACAAGTCAATTTGACTCTATTCATATGGAAGAGCATGAATTGTTTACAGATTATTACACTAGACTTCAAGATGTAATAAATACATGTGCTGATTTAGGAGAAAAGATCCTGGAGTCGAAAATTGTAAGAAAGATACTTCGGACTCTTCCGGAACGGTTTAGGGCAAAGGTTACCGCCATTGAAACCATTAGTCATCCGGATGAGATGAGTATAGAGGAATTAGTAGGTGCTTTGCAAACTTATGAAATGACTTTTCCTACTAATCAAGTTTCTTCCAAGTCTTCTTCTAAGCTTACAGGTATTGCATTCAAATCAACAAAGGAAGAAGATAGCGAATCAAGTTCCGACGATGAAATCTCTTTTGCCGATTTTGAAGAACAATTGGCGCGGATCGTAAAGAAATTTCGTCGGAAGTTTTGGAAGAATCGAACCGATGGATCTTCATCCACGAAATCTTCTAAAGGATCATCGGGTTCTAAATCCTCTAAACTCAAAAGCTTTGCAAAACCTTCTAAAGAAAAAGCAAAAGATGATTTCGAAGGGGAAATCCAATGCTATCGATGCAAAGGCTACGGCCATTTTTCAATGGATTGTCCTTCTAAGAAATCATATAAAAAGAAGGCTTTGCAAGTGAAAACTTGGGACGATTCTACTTCTAATGAATCAATCTCAAGTAAAGAGGAAAAAGAAAAAATCGTTGCTTCTCATGCCTCTCATTTTCCCTCTTCTAATAATTGTTTATCATCTTTAGTCACTGACTCTACTCCTTTGATTTTGTATGAAACATCAACAACCGGCGGAGAGTCATCAAGTGAGGGGGAGTCGGACGAGGAAGAACTCGTTGAGGCATATCAACAACTTCTTGTGGAATCTAAGAAGATGGCCAAACATATCAAGAAGTTGAGGAAGCAACGACTTGAGAATCAAGACGAGAATCATGCTTTAAAGATCAAACTTCATGATCTCAAGGAGGAACGAGAGCTTTTATTGAATAATAATAAAATCCTCCAAGAAAAGATAAATCAATCGAAAATGGTCGTTAATTCCCATATTAACAAGATTGATTTTCTTGAAAAGCAGTTTGAGGAAATTCATGTCACCAACCAAGCATTGACCAAGCAAGTTCATCAACTTAAATCCGACATACAAAGGATTTCAACCGGTTCCAAGAAACTTGAATGTATGTCCGGATTAGGTCAAACAAGCAAGGTTGGTTTGGGATTCAAAAAGAACCAAACTGTGAATGCTTCAAGTTCCACAATGAAATTGAAAGGAAGAACTTGTCACTTATGTGGACTTGAAGGACATTTGGTGAAGGATTGCCCGAAAAAGAGAAAGAAAAATTCTTCGGCAACTTCATCTACGGAGCGAACTCAACGGAATCAAAAGACACATCAAGTCAAAGGAGTTCACTCAACCCACCAAAGGTCCGAGCCACATCATCAATCATACAAGTGGATCACTGCGAGGCAAAGATCTAAGGTGGATCAACAGTCAAAGCTATCATCTCCCAACCACAATGAATCAAGACAACCCAAAATCCAGCGATTTTGGATTCGGAAAGGTGATATCTTTCCTTGTCTTAAGTTCTAAATAGCTTATGACTGTATGTAATGCTTTGATTGGTTTTCTCCTCATATTTTTCTTAATCTTTGCATTACATGTTTTTTCAATGCTCTTGGTTTTATGTTTTGTTCTTGAACAAAAGGTTTTTAACGAACAAGTACATTGAATAAAAGGGGTTTCACGTTCATTCACTCCAAATTAATTTTATATAGATTATCAACTTTACTCCATAATCATAATCTTGAAGATACTTCATTATAGGAGTTTTTGATATTATAAGCATCAAATTTTAGAAATCATGTGTGATCTTTAGATGCTTACTCTATCTCGGTTGTGTGAATTCATTGTGATAAACGTGAGACAACCGATAGACTAAAATTTGGGATTTAATTCTTTCACGTAAGAGATTGCATTCTTACAAGGGTAATGAAATGATTTGCAAAAGATGTGGAAAGAGTTACATCCGAAAGGAGTGTGAAAACTACCACCACATGTTGGAAAGAGCTGCCACCCCGGTCGTCCGGTCTGTGTGTGAAGCTACCACATGTTATGGATGCTTGAAAATTATTTATGAAATTTTGTTTAGTTGAAGCATTCGGAGATTTAAATTTAAAGCTCTTATTTTGAACAATCTCCTGGTTGGTATAAGGTGGGATAGTTGAAAGATGCTCAAAGAGCCACCCTTAGGTATTTTAGTGCTTATCTCAAATTTGAAAGGGTAAAATTCAAATTTGATGTCATTTGGAAATCTCTGTAAGTCATCTTTGTAAATCCGTTACATCTTGATAGACTTTGGATCTCAAGATTATTTTTGATGACTTGTGTTTGTTGAATATAATATGAAAAACGGTTTATAATGTTTTACCTTTATTTTTCATGATTTCGGAGTAAATCTTTTTAATTTTTGTAAAATTAATTGGATTGAATGACATCTATGTGATCTCATATTATTTTCAAGCACTTAAATTGTTTTCTTGATGGAATACAAATCGGTAATTCAATTATTTCAAAATCTGGATTTGTTTCAAGAAATTATTTGATTTTTGCTTTCTGGTACAGGTACGCGATCTGCATTTTTGTTATATACTGGAACTGAGCCTTTATCTCTCTTTCTCTATGAACTAATGCTGTTAGTGATTTCCTTTTGTCTAGTATGTTCACTGTTTGACAATTTGTGACAAAAAGGGGGAGAACAGAAAATAATGATCGTATCACAAAGGGGGAGAACATAAATGCTCAAGACAGGGGGAGAACATGGAACATGGAGAACATGTTAGAGATGCTCATGATAGGGGGAGATAAAGAAAAGATTGAAAAAAGAGCTAAAAAACAAAAGAACCAAAAGGACGAATCAAATGTAGGATTTTAATCTCTAACGACTAACGTTTGATTTTCTTTGGAGTTTTGTTTTACAGGAATTACATCACTTTAAGACTCCAAGTCCTAAGTCATAGAGTATGTTCTAGGACTGTTTGGTTCAAATGTAATTTTGTATTTATTGGATCTTTCACGCAAAGAAAATCAATGTTTTGGTGATAACATTGAATTTTGACTTTTTGGTTTAAGATGAGTGACTTGAGAGCTTTTATGTATTTTTGGGTTTTGTCACGAAATTGCCTAAGGGGGAGATTGTTACGGCATTTTGGTGTTGGCATATTTCGTGAGTCAAGTCAGTGAGTTGAGTCGGAGTCTTAAAGGGATCAAATTGTCAATCAGCAATCAAAGACTTAGAGAAGATTCAACAAGAGCTCAAGTTGACACTCAGTGTCTTGAGTCTTGAAGATTGAAGTTGAAGAGTTGTGGATCAGTTACATCAATCTCAAGAAGAAAGTTTTCAAAAGGATCAGGTATGGTTAACTAAATAATTTTGGTGATCCGAATACTTTCTTATAGTGTAGAAACACTTGGATGAACTTTTAATTGCATAAAAATCAAAAACTGGACATGGGACATGTTCAGGATCCGGATCAGACCTTGCAATCCGGATCCCGAAGGGTACTTGTTCATTGGCAATTTCAATCCGGATCCTAGGCTATTCCGATCCGGATCCCGAACATGGGACTTTGCTGAATTGCATGAACGATCCGGATCGGACCTTGCAATCCGGATTTCGAACCCTTGGTTTTCTGGAATCGTCAATCTCGTTACGACGATCCGGATCGCAGTAAATCCGATCCGGATCGCCGTCCTGAAAATTTCCAGATAAGGTATGTTTTTTATTCTTATCTCTTTCCAAAGGTTTCTAAACTATAAATAGACACTTAGGGTTTCTCAAGAACGTGGGTTCTCTACCGATTAATTAATTAAACACTTGAGAGCAACCCTAGAGGCTAGGTTTTTATCGTTCTTCTTTATAGCCTCTTTTAGGTCAATTCGACGGTTCTTTCAAGAACATATCTTTTGTCGAATTGATCTAATCTTTGCTTAGAGATTTCTTCTACGGTTCCTCAATGAGAATCTAAGCAAAGGATCACCATCGAAGTCAATATTCTTATCGACTGAGTTTGCGTCGTGGATTCGACGTGGCATCGTGGATTCGGTGTGCTAAAGGCGTTTCGTGGATTCGAAACGTGTGCTCGTGGATTCGAGTGGCGTTCGTGGATTCGAATGTGTGCAGTGGACGTGCAAACGGTGGAGCGCGAGGTCCGAAGAAGTTGAAGGAGGGGTTAAATCCGTGGAGACGGTAATCACCTTGTTATTCTTCTTTTCTTAGTGGATTGTTATTGCGTGGACATCCAACCGGTCAGCGCAAGGTCCGAAGAAGCTGAAGGAGGGGTTGAGTCCGTGGAGTCGGTAATCACCTTGTTATTCTTCTATTCTTAGTGGATTGTTATTGCGTGTTGGTCCCGTGGTTTTTCTCCTGGATTGGAGTTTCCACGTAAATCTCGGTGTGCTGTTTTTATTTTCCGCATTGGTTTTTATTTTGCACTGAGATTTGGTTTTATAAGTATTACACCTATTCACCCCCCCTCTAGTTGTTTGATAGTACCTATTTTGATCCTTGTGGATCCTATATAAAAACCTTCATTGAAAAGGTTCAGCATGGAGAATTCCAAAAGGGGTATGGTACCTCTAAGACATGGAATTCACCTCTCTAAGACTATGTCTCCTAAGACACCTGAAGAGAGAAGTCGCATGAGCAGGATCCCTTATGCTTCCGCAATAGGGAGTTTAATGTATGCGATGCTATGTACTCGACCTGATATAGCACAGGCTGTGAGCGTCACTAGTCGATATCAGTCGAACCCAGGCGAAGAGCATTGGGTAGCGGTAAAGAATATCCTTAAGTACTTGAGAAGAACAAAGGATATGTTCTTGGTTCTTGGAGGTGGAGAACTCAAAGTTAATGGCTATACAGAATCAGATTTTATGTCTGATATAGACGATAGAAAGCCTTCGTCTGGGTATCTATTTATTTGCAATGGTGGGTCAATAGTTTGGAAGAGTTCTAAACAAGAGACGATTGCTGATTCTACTATGGAGGCGGAGTACAGCGCTGCATCTGAAGCTGCCAAGGAAGCTGTTTGGATCAAGAAATTTATCACTGAGCTTGGGGTGGTTCCCTCTAGTAGGGATCCCCTGCCACTATTTTGTGATAATAATGGCGCCATAGCATTAGCTAAGGAGCCGAGATCTCATCAGAAATCCAAACATATCGAGCGGCGGTATCACAAGATCAGAGAGTACATCAAAAATAAACATATTGAAGTGCAGAAGGTTGCCTCCGCAGATAACGTGGCGGACCCGCTAACTAAGGCTTTGACTCAGCAAAAACTAGAGACTCATCTTGAGAAGATGGGCATTAGATATATGACTGATTGGCTTTAGTGCAAGTGGGAGATTGTTAGTTGTATGCCCCAAAAGCCTATCAGGCTGACGCATTTTATTATATGGGACATATTTGTACTTGATCTTTATTATAATTTGGGCATTTTATGCCATTCATGTTTGATGTGTCCATGAATCGTCCTTTCATTTAATGAGATGATAATGTATATTCTTAAGAGTTAAGAATTTGAGATACATATTATTAGTGATTAAGTCATAAATGCTCTCTGTCACGCCCCGAGTGTAAACCAGAACTCGGGCTCGTCTACAGATCCGCCGTCCACACGGAATTTTCCGCATACACGAAGCGCCGGTAACCTGCTCAAATAAAACAGATACAATAATAGAGCAATAAAACAGAGCTGAACTAAAAATACTTCATCTCAGACTGAACTGGAAGTAAAAATACAAAATGACTGTAAAAATAAAGTACAAGTCTCACTCCCAGCTCACCACACATATACAACCAGCTGGCTAAAGCCAGACCCCAAAAGTAAAAGTACAACCGTCTGAGATAGGATACATAAGAGATACCAGTCTAGCTACTCACTGTCAGGCCCACTGTCTAGCTACTCAGCCATCCTCTCTCCTCGACCCGCCGCAGTATGCCCAGCAGCACCCGCAGAAGGCTCTGCAAAACAAAGGAGAAGAAAAGAAAAAGAAGAATGGGGGTGAGAACTACTAGTGAACCAGTAGCCTCCCCTAGTGGGTAAAACCTTAAACTCTGACACACCCACTAGGTCTACCAGAGGCAAAAAGGGGAAGAAGAGTGGTAAGTAAAAAGACTACTGCAAAGGAAAATCTACCACTACTATGCCTCTAAAAATGCAGTCCTAGACTGGAACAACCGTATGCAACAGTAACCAACCGTCCCAGATAAACCCAATCTGTACCGCCCTCATCATCGGGCAAATAAGCCGCGCCGATGTGATAGCAAAACTCCTGCTGCCGCCCTCATCATCGGGCAAATAAGCCGCGCCGATGTGATAGCAAAACTATCCATAACTGTTTGGCCCCGGCCTCCGGAGGGGATCTCGAGGGGAGCGACCCACACGAGTAAAGCATCACCGGGCAATAACCGCGCCGGCGTGATAAGTAACAAAAGCAGGACTGGATCACAACTATAAAGCCCTAGTGGAACACAACCCTCCACTAAAAGAAAACTGATTCCCAATCAGATGCAAAAGTAACCATCCGGTCAATCGCCCAATATCCGCGATTGCCGCAATACCCCAAAATCCACGACCAGGTCTCACAACCGACCTCCGGTCAACCGCCCTATATCCGCGGCCGCCGGAATAACCCATAATCACAATCATGTCCCACATCCGACGTCTGGTCAACCGCCTACTATCCGCGGTTGCCACAAAACCCTCTAGTCCATAATCATGCCCTATCACCGATGTCCTATAACCGACATCCGGTCAACCGCCCAATATCCGCGGTCGCCGCCAAAACCCATAATCCACAATCCAGGCCCCGGCTACACTATCCCAAACCCCTGCTCAAACCCGAGCAACAAGAACCACCTGACTAACGAAAAGGAGAAAAAAAGCAAACAAGGTTTCTCCTAAGTCAAGTTCCAGCGTGAAAGTGTAGCGATAAAAGATGGCCTATCTAGATGTCCATACAAGCATGCATATATCCTCATGAAAGATAAAGATAGTGTGACAAATAATGGCTCCACATGTGTATCAATCATTAGCTCCGCATAGATATAACCATCATGCTAAATCATTGTCCAACCACACATGTTTAAAATTCACAATTTTCCCTCACCTAAATCATCCACCTGTGCATGTCATCTATCCTCAAGTAATACCACTAACAGGATAAATCATATAGTCCCGATTAAATGTTCCATTCCACATGCAAGGTTAAGTGCTAACATAGCAATCCATACAATCATGTATAAGTCCCAACCACTATCAGATTCCCACAAGCAAGCAAGTCCCAATTACAATTATCAATCATGGATGTCCAAGAAGGATCTCTCTAATACTCCTAGTGGGTAAGTCAGAAAAGAGGGATAAAGCAACCACCCACCTGGACACGCGCAATCCACAGCTGTAAGACCTCCTCGCTGTCCAATAACCCTTTATCACGTCAAATGCTCAAACAGATAAACCGCCGCGATCGCTGTTCACAATTACCCCAAAACATACACACAAATAAGCACACAAGTATCCGCCAACATGCTGTCCAGAATTCAGTCCCAAAAATGCCCTGTTTTTACCTGCGAGAAGTGCCCAGAAAATTCCATGAAAAATACTCTCACGATCCTCGCGACGAACCCGTCGAAACGAGTACCTGCACGCTCAAATCCGAGTTTCCTACACTGAGAAACAAATCCGACAAGGGAACCACCCCGAAATAAACTGCTCTCAAAAACTGTGGCACTAATTCCTGTAAACAGAGATTTCTCACCTTCGAAAAATATTCAGAAAATTCCAAGAAAATTTGGGGATATTCCTCGTGATGTGTAGCTGCAAAACGCCTCCTGAATCACCCCAATCCGAGGCCTGTGCGCGAAGATATCGCCGAAACACTGTGGTGCTATCCAAAACTCTGCCCACGAAAATGGGTCAAAAGAAAGCTCACGAAACTCCAAGATAAACTCAAAATGAGGGGAAACTCAAATCACGAAGATCGTAGCCCTACCTGTCGTGAATCCGACGGCACAAGAATCGCCTCAATCGGAGGTCGGAGTGAGCCGGGGGTGTCCTCGCACCAAAATGCGATGAAGAAGATCACAAACGAACGAGCGTCGTGCCGCGCCATAAAAATGGTAACCTCGGGATGCGTGCTGCAGAAAAATCCTAGAATCTGCAGATGGATGCGGCTCTGGGAGATGAAGAAATCTCGTGAAGGTGGCACTGTGAAAATCCGCGCAGAGAAGTTCTTCAGTGTTGAACAGGGGCCTATTTAAAGGCTGGAAAAACAATTCAACTAATTCCCAAAATATCCCAAGTTTCGGGCGCTGGGGGTTTTCGGGCGGCTACAGTGTTGGGCCCGGCCCAACACTGTGCGCGCCCGAAAGTCCCTCGGACCTCCACTTCACCCCCGCAACAGCGGACAGCCGCGCTGGCCATCCCCTGCGCGACGCGTAGACCAACGCAGCGACGACACGTGGCGGGCCCGAGCGCGGGAAAGCCCGGTCAGCGCGCCCACGTGCCGCCTGCGCCCGCCGCCTGCGCCCCCTGCCAGGCGCGAATCCCGAGGCACCCCGGTGCACCCCGTGGACCCAGCCTTCATGAGCCCGCCAACCACGATCAGACACGTGTCCCGCCGGTCCATGCACAGCGCTCGCCTGCTCCGTGGTCCAAGTCCACTGCACCGACCAATCCCAACAAGCCACGAGTCCTACCCCTGGTGCACGACGGCCCGTGGACCGCGCGCCTGCCCGCGCATCCGCGCGCCTGCCCGCGCGCTGCCCGCGCCCGCGCGCTGCCCGCGGCCGCTCCGCCGCCGCCGCCGCCGCTGCCCGCCGGCGGCCGGAGTTACTGTTCCGGCGTGAACAGTAACCAATGTGCAAAATATCGAGTAGGTAGTCCATTTTGACCGTTTTCGCGCACTGAATCCGAATTTTATATCCATTTTGCCAAATTCCAACTCCAAAATTTGCCGAAGGCATCCGGAAAGGTGTTCTTTGGTCCAAACTTCGCGGTGAGTCCATTTTTAATATTCGCTTCGCGCGAAACCACTTCTAAAGATCCGACGGAGTCCACTGATCACCCACGTGATCCATTAAGCCCGAAGTCCGCCACTTGTGTCCAATTGGTGCACAAACACCTCCAACACACAGTACAGGCTCCCCAGATGTCATCAATGACTCTACCACAGCTCTGCAGAGATCCAGGTCATCACATCCTCCCCCACTAAAGAAAGTTTCGTCCTCGAAACTAAAGTTATTCCTCAATCCGGAACCTCAACCAAGTAGAGGGGGTAAATATCCAATCATCCACCACTCAAGCTCCCAAGGCTGTCTAATACCTCCTCCAGAGACGCGATACAATCCTCGGGTCTCTAACTAGAAAAAAGTAGAGGCGAGCATTCCAGAAAACCACACCACCTCATCCAAGTACAGCTGGGCTAACCGCTCGAGCTACCAAGTAGTCTGCATCGGTGCAAGCATCCGCTCCTCCCAGGGCCCCGATAATCCAACCACCAAGTCCAAAGGCAAAAAGCTCAACGCGAGTACCACCGCACTCCCGGGGTATCCCACAACCACGCTAGCCAAAAAGGCTGCGCACCCACGGCGGGACACCCGCCCCGCTCACAAAGTCGAAACCATAGCGGCAAAGATAGCCCCCGAGTAACCCCAGCACACCATCTACTTCTGGCCTAGCCCTCCTAAGAGGACCGTCCTCGCAGCACAAATCAACCGCCGCGAAAAGAAGAAAACCGAGCCAGCCAAACCGTCCTAAGTACCAAATCCAAAACCCAAAACTAGTTTAAGACCATCAGGTCTACCGGTACTATCAAGGACTCAACTGCACCGGGCAGGACCAACAACAGTCCCCTACAAGCCGAGGATCGAGAATATAAACCTCCCGAACACAAGGTAACCGTCCTACGCCTAACCAATGACTAGGATGCTCAAGTGCTAACAATGCAAAACCAATGCCGGTAAATAAAATAAAATAACAAAAATAATACCTGTCACCACAAGGTCGGCTGCTGTAAAGTCCTCCACCTAAGCAGCGTAGACCCGACCGCTCTGAGCCGGCGGCCGGTGATCCGCCGGGTAAAAAGAAGGTGATCCCCTCGCTGGAGCATAAAGCCACTGAGCTGACAACTGCTGCTGAGGTGGAAAAGGAGCCGATGCTGATGAAGGTGCCGCTAAAGTCGAAAAGGGGCACGAAGCCCGAATGTGGCCTGGCTGTCCACACCTGTAACAATGACCCCACCTCTGATCACAGGTGTGCGACAAATGAGGTCCCCCGCAGAATATACATCTGTCTCTGTCGCGAAGCCGTGGCTGTCCCTGTGTCTGATGCTGAGACTCCGGCTGCTGCTGCGATGGCCTCTGAGATCCACTAGGCTCTCGCTGATCCGCACGCCCACGGCTAGGTAACTGAGACCGCGGCGGTCTCCACATGCTAGCCTATCCCTCGTCCTCGGGTACTGGTCGTTTCCTAATGGAACTCTGTGCGACCGTCCCGCCTCGCCTCGCCACCACAGTGTCGCCTCTCTCCACCCATTCGGCATGCTCGACGGCCTCCTTAAGAGTCTGGAGTCGCTGTGCATGCACTAGGGTATAAATCTCGCTGCGAAGGCCTGCCTCGAATAACTCAACCTGGTGTGGCCCATCACGGGCGACAAAGGGCACGCAGTTAAGCAACTGTATGAACTCCTGATAGTAATCCTGAACTGGCCGATCGCCCTGCTGAAGGTTCTTCAAATCATCCTCCAGTTTCCTCTTCACGCTCGTCGGAAAATAGGTATCCAATACCATGCGCCGAAACTCAGACCAGGGTAACTGTCGAGAAATCTGAAAATCCCGTGGCTCCACTCGATGCCACCAAATATCTGCATCTCCATCTAGGCAGTGTACTGCCATATGAACTCTGTACCTCGGGTCGATGAAGAAATCCCTGAAAATCTTCTCCATCGCTGACAGCCATGTTCCAACCTCCCACGGCTGCATGTCCCGCCCCGAGAATCTAGGCGGTCCGTGCTAACAAAACTTAACAAGTTTGTCAGCAATATCCTGCTCCTCGGCCGGGGTCAAAGGCTGGGCCACTCCCCGAGCCCCGCTACTCGATGATGGTTGCCGTCGGCACAAGTGGTACCACGGGTGGTGCTGAGGCCTCAAAAACTGTCGGAGGCGGCGCCTCACTCTGCGCCAGTAGCTGCTCAATCCGCTACTCCTGCCGGCGGTTGGTCTCAGCCAGTTGGGCCACCAAGGCCCTCAACTCAGCAATCTCAGAAGGTCCAGCCTGTCCTGGGCTCAACAGGGGGTGTAGGGGCACCCCCGGTAGGAATCCGACGTCGTGGGAGGCATCTGCCACAAGAAACCACAAGTCAGCCACACAACCACACACGACCCAATCTAGCGAAAGTCAAGGACATCCCCCTATTTCTGCAAACTTTATGTTGTCTGCAGCCACATAACTATCCACAGAAAATAGGGTATGTCGATCCCCTCTTCACTCTCTGAAGAGTCAAAAACTAAATCACTGACTTTCGCAAAATGTCACGTCCCTCACGCACTATCATCCTAGGGCTAACCAAAAGCCTAGGGTTTCCTAAGTCCCAACTGACCTATCCCTAAGCTCTGATACCAACTAATCTTTCACGCCCCGAGTGTAAACAGAACTCGGGCTCGTCTACAGATCCGCCGTGCACACGGAATTTTCCGCATACACGAAGCGCCGGTAACCTGCTCAAATAAAAAGATACAATAATAGAGCAATAAAACAGAGCTGAACTGAAAATACTTCATCTCAGACTGAACTGGAAGTAAAAATACAAAATGACTGTAAAAATAAAGTACAAGTCTCACTCCCAGCTCACCACACATATAAAACCAGCTGGCTAAAGCCAGACCCCAAAGTAAAAGTACAACCGTCTGAGATAGGATACATAAGAGATACCAGTCTAGCTACTCGCTGTCAGGCCCACTGTCTAGCTACTCAGCCGTCCTCTCTCCTCGACCCGCCGCAGTATGCCCAGCAGCACCCGCAGAAAGGCTCTGCAAAACAAAGGAGAAGACAAGAAAAAGAAGAATGGGGGTGAGAACTACTAGTGAACCAGTAGCCCTCCCCTAGTGGGTAAAACCTTAAACTCTGACACACCCACTAGGTCTACCAGAGGCAAAAAGGGAAGAAGAGTGGTAAGTAAAAAGACTACTGCAAAGGAAAATCTACCACTACTATGCCTCTAAAAATGCAGTCCTAGACTGGAACAACCGTATGCAACAGTAACCAACCGTCCCAGATAAACCCAATCTGTACCGCCCTCATCATCGGGCAAATAAGCCGCGCGATGTGATAGCAAAACTCCTGTTGCCGCCCTCATCATCGGGAAAATAAGCCGCGCGATGTGATAGCAAAACTGTCCATAATGTCTGGCCCCGGTCTCCAGGAGGGGATCTCGAGGGAGGACCCACAGAGTAAGCCATCACCGGGCAATAACCGCGGTCGGCGTGACAAGTAACAAAAGCAAGGACTGGAATCACAACTATAAAGCCCCAGTGGAACACACCCTCCACTAAAAGAAAACTGATTCCCCATCAGATGCAAAGTAACCATCCGGTCAATCGCCAATATCCGCGGTTGCCGCAATACCCCAAAATCCACGACCAGGTCTCACAACCGACCTCCAGTCAACCGCCCTATATCCGCGGTCGCCGGAATAACCCACAATCACAATCATGTCCCCACATCCGACATCTTGGTCAACCGCCTACTATCCCGCGGTTTCCACAAAACCTCTAGTCCATAATCATGCCCTATCACCGTATGTCCTATAACCGACCTCCGTTCAAACCGCCCAATATCCGCGGTCGCCGCCAAAACCCATAATCCACAATCCAGGCCCCGGCTACACTATCCCAAACCCCTGCACAAACCCGAGCAACAAGAACCACCTGACAAACGAAAAGGAGAAAAAAGCAAACAAGGTTTCTCCTAAGTCAAGTTCCAGCATGAAAGTGTAGCGATAAAAGATGGCCTATCTAGATGTCCATACAAGCATGCATGTGTCCTCATGAAAGATAAAGATAGTGTGACAAATAATGGCTCCACATGTGTATCAATCATTAGCTCCGCATAGATATAACCATCATGCTAAATCATTGTCCAACTACACATGTTTAAAATTCACAATTTCCCTCACCTAAATCATCCACCTGTGCATGTCATCTATCTCAAGTAATACCACTAACAGGATAAATCATATAGTCCCAATTAAATGTTCCATTCCACATGCAAGGTTAAGTGCTAACATAGCAATCCATACAATCATGTATAAGTCCCAACCACTATCAGATTCCCACAAGCATGCAAGTCCAATTACAATTATCAATCATGGATGTCCAAGAAGGATTTCTCTAATACTCCTAGTGGGTAAGTCAGAAAAGAGGGATAAAGCAACCACCCACCTGGACACGCGCAATCCACAGCTGTAAGACCTCCTCGCTGTCCAATAACCCTTTATCACGCCAAATGCTCAACAGAAACCGCCGCGATCGCTGTTCACAATTACCCAAAACATACACACAATAAGAACACAAGTATCCGCCAACATGCTGTCCAGAATTTAGTCCCAAAGATGCCCTGTTTTTACCTGCGAGAAGTGCCCAGAAAATGCCAAAAAAATACTCTCACGATCCTCGCGACGAACCCATCGAAACGAGTACCTGCACGCTCAAATCCGGGTTCCTACACTGAGAAACAAATCCGAAAAGGGAACCACCCCGAAATAAACTGCTCTCAAAACTGTGGCACTAATTCCTGTAGACAGAGATTTCTCACCTTCGAAAAATATTCAGAAAATTCCAAGAAAATTTGGGATATTCCTCGTGATGTGTAGATGCAAAACACCTTTTGAATCACCCAATCCGAGGCCTGTGTGCGAAGATATCGCCGAAACACTGTGGTGCTGTCCAAAACTCCGCCCACGAAAATGGGTCAAAGAAGCTCGGGAAACTCCAAGATAAACTCGAAATGAGGGGAAACGCAAATCACGAAGATCGTAGCCCTACCTGTCGTGAATCCGACGGTGCAAGATCGCCTCAATCGGAGGTCGGTGAGCCGGGGGTGTCCTCGCACAAAAATGCGACGAAGAAGATCACAACGAACGAGCGTCGTGCCGCGTCGTAAAAATGGTAACCTTGGATGTGTGCCCCAGAAAAATCCTAGCATCTGAAGATGTATCCGGCTCTGGGAGATGAAGAAATCTCGTGAAGGTGGCACTGTGAAAATCCGTGCAGAGAAGAAGTCTTCAGTGTTGAACAGGGGCCTATTTAAAGGCTGGAAAAACAATTCAATAATTCCCAAAATATCCAAGTTTCGGCGCTGGGGTTTTCGGCGGCTACAGTGTGGGCCCGGCCAACCCACGAGGTGCGCGCTGAAGTCCTCGGCCTCCACGTCGCCCCCGCAACAGCGGACAGCCGCGCTGGCCATCCCCTGCGCGACGCGTGGACCAAAAGCGGCGACGACACGTGCGGGACCGAGCGCGAGAAAGCCCGGTCAGCGCGCCCACGTGCCGCCTGCGCCGCCGCCTAGCCCCCTGCCTAGGCGCGAATCCCGAGGCCACCCGGTGCACCCGTCGGACCCAGCATTCATGAGCCCGCCCAACCACGATCAGACAACGTGTCCGCGGTCCATGGCACCGCGCCCGCCTGCTCCGTGGTCACAGACACTGCACCGACCAATCCCAACAAGC
>JAQNDB010001709.1:0-45628 GCA_029204045.2 Tillandsia leiboldiana | reverse complement strand
AAAAAATCCAAACTTGTTCCCATAGGTACCAAATTCCGAAATTAATTGATCCTTTGATGTACCGGATGATCCTTTTCACGCTTTCAGGTGAACCTCCTTTGGTGCTGATTGATATCTCGCGCAGATCCCAACACAAAAGATATATCCGGGCGACTAGCCGTGAGGTAAAGTAGACTTCCAATCATACTTCGATAAGTTTCTCGTCTACATTCTCACTATGTGATTCACTTCCAAGTCCTTGTGGCTAGTTCCCATTGGAGTTGGAAAATCTTTACAATTTTCTAGATCAAACTTTTTGACCAACTCCATTGCATACTTGGATTGACACAAATGAATACCTTCATCATTTTGTTTCACTTGCAATCCAAGGAAATAAGTCAATTCGCCCATCATTGACATCTCAAATTCGCTTTCCATGGTTTCCGCGAATTTAGAAGCATCATTATCTCTTGTGCACCAAATACAATGTCATCGACATAGATTTGTGCTACAATGAAGTTATTTTGATAATGCTTCACAAAGAGAGTCCTGTCAGCTCCCCCTCGAGTATAGCCCTTCTCCAAAAGGTGCTTTGTCAACCTTTCGTACCATGCTCGCGGTGCTTGTTTCAGACCGTAAAGAGCCTTTTTCAAACGAAAAAACATGGTTAGGTTGTTTACAGTCTACAAAACCTTTCGGTTGAGCACATAAACTTCCTCATTTAAAAACCCATTTAAAACGCGCTCTTAACGTCCATTTGAAATATTTATTTTAAAATGACAAGCAATAGCAAATAATATACGAATGGACTCGAGTCTAGCTACAGGGGCGAAAGTTTCATCAAAGTCTATACCTTCTACTTGGAGAGTAGCCTTGAGCAATTCCCGAATCACGTTGCTTGGAGGCTTTGTTAATTCCCAGACTTTGTTTCGCTCAAACTGATGGAGCTCTTCCTGCATTGCTTTAATCCAGTAGTCATCCTGAAGAGCTTCATCGATGTTCTTTGGTTCGATCAAGGAAACGTAGCAAGCGAATCCACAAACCAACTGTCTCCGAGTTTTGACTCCTTCTTGTGGGTCTCCAATGATGTTTGATTCAGGATGATCCTTGGAGATGCGTAACGTTTGTTGTAACGGAGTACTCGGAGGTACATGAGATGATTCCTGCACATCAGATAAACTTGAAGAACCATTAGATGCATCATTAATATTGGAAGTATTATCATGAGAAGATGCACTTACAGGAGTATCATCATCAAGAGAGATATCGAGGGTAGATTTTTCAGATGCAAAGTGAAAAGCTTCATCTACTTTAACATTTATAGATTCTACAATCGTTTAGATTCCAAGTTAAATACCCGATATGCTCTGCTATTTGTAGAATAACCCAAAAAGATCCCTTCGTCACTTCGAGAATCGAACTTACCAAGATTTTCGCGATCACGCAAAAATAAAACATCGACTCCCCAAGATACGAAAGTATTTGATATCCGGTTTTCTACTAACACCACAGCTCATATGGTGTATTTAAAGTTCCTGGGCGCAAATACACTCGATTAATGACATAGACAGCGGTGTTCACAGCCTCAGCCCAAAAATATAGCGGTAAATTCTGGCTATGAAGCATCACACGCGCCATCTCTTAAACAACCCTGTTTTTGCGCTCAACAACACCATTCTGCTGAGGTGTATAGGGTGCCGAGGAGAATTCATGTTTTATGCCGTTGGAAGTGCAAAAATCAATGAATTTGGAATTTATGAATTCTCCACCTCTATCACTTCTAACACGAATGATCTTTTCATTCTTTTCAATCATAATACGATGGCAAATCTCATGAAAAGAATCAAACGTATCAGCTTTCTCTTTTAAAAATGCTACCCATGAAAACCTAGAGAAATCATCAACCAATAAGAAAATATACCATTTACCTCCCAAAGATGGTTGACGGGTCGGTCCGAAAAAAAATAGTCTACATAAACTACACAACATTTAATCGTAGGAAGATTAAAGGCAAGGAAAGATTTCACCTTTGCATACCCAAACCTTTTGAGTTTTAGAGTATGTTGGCAATGGTTGAGAAATTTTCCTTGATGAAGACGTCTTGTTATGATTGATCTTTTTCTTTTGTCATCGTCTTGCTGAAGTACTACCAATGTTCTTTTCTTTGAAAAGTCCTTCTTTGATTTCCGGGAGAGTGAACTCATTGGTAGCAATTGCAAGATGTGATTGATTTGATCTTGAGCTCCAATCTTGCATTTCTTTCAATGTGCCCTGCAAAATTACAACGAAACATACCTTAGTGCTGACGATCCGAGGAGGGTGAAGTAGGCTTGTTGTCGTTGCTAATCGTGAATTCCGGTGTCGGAGGAGGAGATACCGACTGAGGCACGAAAACTGTCCCAACCGAATAAAATTGTCTTCAGTTCGATTGTATCGAGGCCGAACTTGTTTGATTGACCAAGACCAAGAAGCTTATCCAACTTACTCCTTCCAGAAGAAAATCTCTTTAAGTCATCCTTTAGTTGGAGAATGGTCTTGTCATTCCAATTTATCTTGTGGCCTCGATGTAGAGCTTTGAGAAGTGATCCGCTTTATCCACCATTTTGTATGTTCCTTCTCAAAAAGCTCATTGGACTCTTGAAGGGAAACATTTGCTTTTAACAGATTATTTCTTTCCACTTCAAATCGGTGAGAGAGAAGTTACCCTGTTTACTTCTTCTTCGAGATCCTGTAATCTCCCTCTCAACCCCTTGTTTTGTTAGCCAGTTTCTTTGAATCCCGTAAAAGTCTGTGGTAGGCTAAAACAAAATCTTCACCTTCAGAGTTACTTGATTCATCATCCGTTGCAGTTTTTTCAACCCGGAGGAGTTGGACAATGAATCTGAAGTACTTGCCATTAAGCACATGAAGGGTGAAGATGTGGACGCGTGGAATGTCGTTGCGCTTTCTTCTTCATCACTTGAGGATGACTCATTTGACGTTGAGTTGTCATCTGTAGAGTTATTAATCCACAAGGATCTAAATAGGTACTATCAAACAACTAGAGGGGGGGTGAATAGGTGTAATACTTAAAAACTCAATCTCAGTGCAAAATAAAAACCAATGCGGAAAATAAAAACAGCACACCGAGATATACGTGGAAACTCCAATCCAGGAGAAAAACCACGGGACCAACACGCAATAACAATCCACTAAGAATAGAAGAATAACAAGGTGATTACCGACTCCACGGACTCAAACCCCTCCTTCAGCTTCTTCGGACCTTGCGCTGACCGGTTGGATATCCACGCAATAACAATCCCTAAGAAAAGAAGAATAACAAGGTGATTACCGTCTCCACGGATTTAACCCCTCCTTCAATTTCTTGGACCTCGCGCTCCACCGATTTTGCACGCCCACTGCACACGTTCGAATCCACGAACGCCACTCGAATCCACGAGCACACGTTTCGAATCCACGAAACGCCTTTAGCACACCGAATCCACGATGCCACGTCGAATCCACGACGCAAACTCAGTCGATAAGAATATTGACTTCGATGGTGATCCTTTGCTTAGATTCTCATTGAAGAACCGTAGAAAAATCTCTAAGCAAAGATTAGATCAATTCGACAAAAGATATGTTCTTGAAAGAACCGTCGAATTGACCTAAAAGAGGCTATAAAGAAGATCGATAAAAACCTAGCCTCTAGGGTTGCTCTCAAGAGTGTTTTATAAAAAGATCGGCCGTAGCTCCCACGTTTTTGAGAAACCCTAAGTGTCTATTTATAGTTTAGAAACCTTTGGAAAGAGATAAGAATCAAAAACATACCTTATCTGGAAATTTTCAGGACGGCGATCCGGATCGGATTTACTGCGATCCGGATCGTCGTAACGAGATTGACGATTCCAGAAAACCAAGGGTTCGGGATCCGGATCGCATTGCCCGATCCGGATCGTTCATACAAATCAGAAAACTTAACATTCGGGATCCGGATCGGAAATTGCATGGATCCGGATCGAAGTCTTGTATGAAGCAACAACCTTCGGGATCCGGATCGTTGGCTCTGATCCGGATCCTGAACATGTCCGAACACCAGTTTTTGATTATTATGCAATTAAAATTCATCCAAGTGTTTCTACACTATAAGAAAGTATTCGGATCACCACAATTATTTAGTTAAACATACCTGATCCTCTTGAATACTTTCTTCTTGAGATTGATGTAACTGATCCACAATTCTTCAACTTCAATCTTCAAGACTCAAGACACTGAGTGTCAACTTGAGCTCTTGTTGAATCTTCTCTAAGTCTTTGATTGCTGATTGACAATTTGATCCCTTTAAGACTCCGACTCAACTCACTGACTTGACTCACGAAATATGCCAATACCAAAATGCCGTAACAATCTCCCCCTTTGGCAATTTCGTGACAAAACCCAAAAATACATAAAAGCGCTCAAGTCACTCATCTTAAACCAAAAAATCGAAATTCAATGTCATCACCAAAACATTGATTTTCTTTGCGTGAAAGATCCAATAAATACAAAATTACATTTGAACCAAACAGTCCTAGAACATACTCTATGACTTAGGACTTGGAGTCTTAAAGTGATGTAATTCCTGCAAAACAAAACTCCAAACAAAATCAAACGTTAGTCGTTAGAAATTAAAATCCTACATTTGATTCATCCTTTTGGTTCTTTTGTTTTTCAGCTCTTTCAACCTTTCTTTGTCTCCCCCTATCTTGAGCATCTCTAACATGTTCTCCATGTTCTTGAGCATCTATGTTCTCCCCTTTGTGTACGATCATCATTTTCGTTCTCCCCCATTTTTCCATTTTCGTTTCGTTTGTCCTCTCTTGATGATCTCATCTCCGTCATTTCTCTTCTCCCCCTTTTTGTCACAAATTGTCAAACAGTGAACATACTAGACAAAAGGAAATCACTAACAACATTAGTTCATAGAAAGAGAGATAAAAGCTCAGTTCCGGTATATAACAAAAATGCAGATTGCGTACCGGTACCAGAAAGCAAAAATCAAATAATTTCTTGAAACAAATCCAGATTTTAGAATCTTTTCAAATACCGATTTGTATTCCATCAAGAAATCAATTTAAGTGCTTTAAACAGTGAATTCACACAGATGTCATTCAATCCAATTAATTTCACAAAATTAAAAAGATTTACTCCAAAATCATGAAAAATAAAGGTAAAACATTATAAACCGTTTTTCATGTTATATTCATCAAACACAAGTCATCAAAAATAATCTTGAGATCCAAAGTCTATCAAGATGTAACGGATTTACAAAGATGACTTACAGAGATTTCCAAATGACATCAATTTGATTTCTTACCCTTTCAAATTTGAGATAAGCACTAAAATACCTAAGGGTGGCTCTTTGAGCATCTTTCAACTATCCCACCTTATACCAACCAGGAGATTGTTCAAAATATAAGAGTTTTGCATATAAATCTCCAAATGCTTCAACTAAAGATTTTCTCATAAAATACTATCAAGCATCCATAACATGTGGTAGCTTCACACACAAACCGGACGACCGGGGTGGCAGCTCTTTCCAACATGTGGTGGTAGTTTTCACACTCCTTTCGGATGTAACTCTTTCCACATCTTTTGCAAATCATTTCAATACCCTTGTAAGAATGCAATCTCTTACGTGAAAGAATTAAATCCCAAATTTTAGTCTATCGGTTGTCTCACGTTTATCACAATGAATTCACACAACCGAGATAGATTAAGCATCTAAAGATCACACATGATTTCTAAAATTTGATGCTTATAATATCAAAAACTCCTATAATGAAGTATCTTCAAGATTATGATTAAGGAGTAAAGTTGATAATCCAAATAAAATTAATTTGGAGTGAATAAAAGTGAAGCCCTTTTTATTCAATGCACTTGTTCAGTAAAAACCCTTTTGTTCAAAAACAAAGTATAAAAACGAAGAGCATTGAAAAACATGTAATGCAAAGATTAAGAAAGATATGAAGGGAAAACCAATCAAAGCATTACATACAGTCATAAGCTATTTAGAACTTAAGACAAGGAAAGATATCACCTTTCCGAATCCAAAATCGCTGGATTTTGGGTTGTCTTGATTCGTTGTGGCCGGGGTTGTCCGCTTTGACTGTTGATCCACCTTAGGTCTTTGCCTCGCAGTGATCCACTTGTATGATTGATGTTGTGGCTCGGACCTTTGGTGGGTTGAGTGAACTCCTTTGACTTGATGTGTCTTTTGATTCCGTTGAGTTCGCTCCGTAGATGAAGTTGCCGAAGGACTCTTCTTTCTCTTTTTCGGGCAATTCTTCACCAAATGTCCTTCAAGTCCACATAAGTGACAAGTTCTTCCTTTCAATTTCATTGTGGAACTTGAAGCATGCACAGTTTGGTCCTTTTTGAATCCCAAACCAACCTTGCTTGTTTGACCTAATCCGGACATACAATCAAGTTTCTTGGAACCGGTTGAAATCCTTTGTATGTCGGATTTAAGTTGATGAACTTGCTTGGTCAATGCTTGGTTGGTGACATGAATCTCCTCAAACTGTTTTTCTAGAAAACCAATCTTGTTATATGATTTAGCGTTTGTCTCCGATTGGTTTATCTTTTCTTGGAGGATTTTATTGTTATTCAAAACGCTCTTGTTCCTCCTCGAGATCATGAAGTTTTATCTTTAAAGCATGATTCTCGTCTTGATTCTCAAGTCGTTGCTTCCTCAACTTCTTGATATGCTTGGCCATCTTCTTAGATTCCGCAAGAAGTTGTTGATATGCCTCAACGAGTTCTTCCTCGTCCGACTCCCCCTCACTTGATGACTCTCCGCCGGATGTTGATGTTTCATACAAAATCAAAGGAGTAGAGTCAGTGACTAAAGATGATAAACAATTATTAGAAGAGGGAAAATGAGAGGCATGAGAGGCAACGACTTTTTCCTCTTTACTTGAGGTCGATTCATTAGAAGTAGAATCGTCCCAAGTTTTCGCTTGCAAAGCCTTCTTTTTATATGATTTCGGAGAAGGACAATCCGTTGAAAAATGGCCGTAGCCTTTGCATCGATAGCATTGGATTTCCCCTTCGAAATCATCTTTTCTTTTTCTTTAGAAGGTTTTGCAAAGCTTTTGAGGTTAGAGGATTTAGAACCCGATGATCCTTTAGAAGGTTTCGTGGATGAAGATCCATCGGTTCGATTCTTCCAAAATTTCCGACGAAATTTCTTTGTGATCCGCGCCAATTGTTCTTCAAAATCGGCAAAAGAGATTTCATCGTCGGAACTTGATTCGCTATCTTCTTCCTTTGTTGATTTGAATGCAATACCTGTAAGCTTAGAAGAAGACTTGGAAGAAACTTGATTAGTAGGAAAAGTCATTTCATAAGTTTGCAAAGCACCTACTAATTCCTCTACACTCATCTCATCCGGATGACTAACGGTTTCAATGGCGGTAACCTTTGCCCTAAACCGTTCCGGAAGAGTCCGAAGTATCTTTCTTACAATTTTCGACTCCGGGATCTTTTCTCCTAAATTAGCACATGTATTTATTACATCTTGAAGTCTAGTGTAATAATCTGTAAACAATTCATGCTCTTCCATATGAATAGAGTCAAATTGACTTGTAAGCATCTGGAGCTTTTGAATTTTTACAAGATTAGTACCCTCATGTGTAATTTTGAGAATATCCCAAATTTCCTTCGCGGTTTCACACGCGGAAATTCGTGTGAACTCAGTCGAGGAAAGAGAATTAAATAAAGCGTTCATACCTTTCCCATTGTAAGAAGATCTTTCAAATTCCTCTTTGGACCATCTAGAGCGAGGTTTTGGGGTAGTAGAATTTCCTACTTCCTCAACAGGATGCACCCAACCGTATTCCACGGATTGCCATACCCGCTCATCAATTGCGATGAGAAAAGCTCTCATCCGCACTTTCCAATAAGCATAATTAGTCCCATCAAAAAGAGGAGGTCTATAAATATTACCACTTTCACCCATCATGATAGATAAACCTAAAACCCGCTCTGATACCAATTGTAGAGTTATTAATCCACAAGGATCTAAATAGGTACTATCAAACAACTAGAGGGGGGGTGAATAGGTGTAATACTTAAAAACTCAATCTCAGTGCAAAATAAAAACCAATGCGGAAAATAAAAACAGCACACCGAGATATACGTGGAAACTCCAATCCAGGAGAAAAACCACGGGACCAACACGCAATAACAATCCACTAAGAATAGAAGAATAACAAGGTGATTACCGACTCCACGGACTCAAACCCCTCCTTCAGCTTCTTCGGACCTTGCGCTGACCGGTTGGATATCCACGCAATAACAATCCCTAAGAAAAGAAGAATAACAAGGTGATTACCGTCTCCACGGATTTAACCCCTCCTTCAATTTCTTGGACCTCGCGCTCCACCGATTTTGCACGTCCACTGCACACGTTCGAATCCACGAACGCCACTCGAATCCACGAGCACACGTTTCGAATCCACGAAACGCCTTTAGCACACCGAATCCACGATGCCACGTCGAATCCACGACGCAAACTCAGTCGATAAGAATATTGACTTCGATGGTGATCCTTTGCTTAGATTATCAATGAAGAACCGTAGAAAAATCTCTAAGCAAAGATTAGATCAATTCGACAAAAGATATGTTCTTGAAAGAACCGTCGAATTGACCTAAAAGAGGCTATAAAGAAGAACGATAAAAACCTAGCCTCTAGGGTTGCTCTCAAGAGTTTTATAAAAAGATCGGCCGTAGCTCCCACGTTTTTGAGAAACCCTAAGTGTCTATTTATAGTTTAGAAACCTTTGGAAAGAGATAAGAATCAAAAACATACCTTATCTGGAAATTTTCAGGACGGCGATCCGGATCGGATTTACTGCGATCCGGATCGTCGTAACGAGATTGACGATTCCAGAAAACCAAGGGTTCGGGATCCGGATTGCATTGCCCGATCCGGATCGTTCATACAAATCAGAAAACTTAACATTCGGGATCCGGATCGGAAATTGCATGGATCCGGATCGAAGTCTTGTATGAAGCAACAACCTTCGGGATCCGGATCGTTGGCTCTGATCCGGATCCTGAACATGTCCGAACACCAGTTTTTGATTATTATGAAATTAAAAATTCATCCAAGTGTTTCTACACTATAAGAAAGTATTCGGATCACCACAATTATTTAGTTAAACATACCTGATCCTCTTGAATACTTTCTTCTTGAGATTGATGTAACTGATCCACAATTCTTCAACTTCAATCTTCAAGACTCAAGACACTGAGTGTCAACTTGAGCTCTTGTTGAATCTTCTCTAAGTCTTTGATTGCTGATTGACAATTTGATCCCTTTAAGACTCCGACTCAACTCACTGACTTGACTCACGAAATATGCCAACACCAAAATGCCGTAACATCATCCCATGTGACGACTTGCATCGCTTTCTTCTTCGACGGATTCTTAGTTGGACACTCCGTTGAGATATGGCCGTATCCTCGGCACTTGAAGCATTGGACTTGTCCTTCTGAACTTTTCTTATCCTTTGAAAAGTTCTCTTGCTTTCTTGACTTGTAACTTGAAATACCCTTGCCTTTCTTCGACTTTCCGAAGGATGGAGTTTTACTTGAATTACCCCTTCGAAAGTTGCGGCGAAACTTCCTTGTCAAGAGAGCGAGCTGCTTCTCAAATCCCTCCATAGATAGGTTCTCGTCATCGTCTGAGGAGGATGAATCCGCGTCTTCTTCTTTTGTTGTTTTCAAAGCATAACCTGAAGACTTAGAAGAGGATGCCTTTCCCGAAGAATAGTTAGTAGGAAATGTCATTTCATAAGTTTGTAAAGAACCAACTAATTCTTCTACACGGATTTCGTCCGGGTGTTTAATAGTTTCAATGGCTGTAACCTTGGAACGAAATCGTTCAGGAAGAGTTCTTAAGATTTTTCTTACAATTTTAAATTCTGGAATCTTCTCTCCCAAGTTAGCACATGAGTTTACGATGTCTTGCAATCGTGTATAGTAGTCCGTGAAAGATTCATTTTCTGCCATGAAAATAGAGTCAAATCTGCTCGTAAGCATTTGCAGCTTTTGAATCTTCACGAGGTTAGTTCCCTCATGTGTAACCTGAAGAACATCCCAGATTTCTTTCGCAGTCTCACATGCCGAGACGCGAGAGAACTCTGTTTGAGATAAGGCATTAATAAAGCATTAATTCCCTTGCCATTGTAAGAAGATATATCAATCTCTTCCTTGGTCCATTTCGACCTAGGTTTGATGGTGCGAACATCAGCAATAATTTCAGTTGGATTAGACCATCCTAATTCAATTGATTGCCACACCCGTTCGTCGATGGAAATTAAAAAGGCTTTCATCCGTACTTTCCAGTACGCATAATTTGTTCCATCAAAGAATGGGGGTCTGTTGATGTTTCCACCTTCAACCATTGTTTACAACCCTATTCCCGCTCTGATACCACTTGTTGGGTTATATGTAATAATGGATCTAAATAGGGGAAAAAACACCTAGAGGGGGGTGAATAGGTGTAAACAATAAACACTCAAAAAATCATTGCGCAATAAAAACCCAATGCGGAAATATAAATGAACACGCAAGATTTTTACGTGGAAAACTCCAAACCGGAGTAAAAAACCACGGGACCGATAACACGGTGAAATCCACTAGAATTAAACACGTACAAGGTGATATACCGTACTCACAGACGACTCAACCTTTTCCATACGCTCCTAGTTGATCTTCTCCGCTCGCTCCGCAACGCTTCTCGAATCCACGATCTGCGTCCAACGCCGAATCCACGGCGTCCAACGTCGAGTCCACGACGTCTGACCGAATCCACGGTCTTCACCCAGTAGCACGCTTCGAATCCACGAACGTACCTCGCTC
Source organism: Tillandsia leiboldiana (assembly GCA_029204045.2). Classification (NCBI taxonomy): domain Eukaryota; kingdom Viridiplantae; phylum Streptophyta; class Magnoliopsida; order Poales; family Bromeliaceae; genus Tillandsia; species Tillandsia leiboldiana. The sequence continues at coordinate 34,759 of JAQNDB010001709.1, read as the reverse complement.
CGAATCCACGAGAGCGGTTGCACCTTGAATCCACAAGGCCACGCGAGTCCACGCGCCGATTTTGGGGTAAATCGTTGTTTTTGGGTGGTGATGATCCGCCGAATACTTAGATCAAAGATAGATAGGAAATACCATCTAAGTATTCATTAGTTTGATTCAACTCAAGATGTGAGTATGAAAACCTAGAATCAAACTAATCAATATAGATGAAGAAACATAGAGTAATATCTAATGATTTCCTTTCTTCTCTATATGTGGATCTAGGGCCGTATATGATGATATTTGATTATGACGGCTTTATGTGGATTATCTGGATTAACCCTAGAAAAAGAATCATAGGGTCTAATTTATAGGTTAGAAACCCTAGGAAGAAGATAAGGATAAAAAACTGTCCGTTTTCTGGAAATTTTCACGACGGCGATCCGGATCGGATTAGCTGTGATCCGGATCGTCGTAACGAGTCAGGCAATTCCAGAGAAACAGGGTTCGGGATCCGGATTGTAATGCACGATCCGGATCGTTCCTGAATTTCAGCAAATTCCCATGTTCGGGATCCAGATCGAAATGACTATGATCCGGATCGGATTTGCCAATGAACCAGCACCCTTCGGGATCCGGATCGGACTGTACTGATCCGGATCCTGAACATGTCCCATGTCCAGTTCTGATTTTTATGCAATAAAAATCTTCCAAGTGTTCTGTCCTCCACTACAAGAAGTATTCGGATCACCAAAAATATTTAGTTAAACTTGACCTGATCCTTTTGAATTCTTCTTATTGAGATTGAGGTATATGATCCAAACTTCATTCATCTTCAATCTTCAAGACTTAACACTTTCACGAAATGCGCCAAAACAAAATCCGTAACAGTTTCGACCCCGGGGCGGACAGATTAAGGTGGTATCAGAGCCTAGGTTGTAGGTCATTGAGGACTTAGAAACCCTAGGCTATTGGTTGGACAGTAGGATGACCGTCGTGAGAGACGTGACCTTTAGCGAGAGTCCTAATTAAGGTTGTACCTCTGTAATGACACGACTTTTCTAGTGATATTTTACCCTCCTGCTAATAGAGTGTGAGTTAGAGAATTAAAATATCGGGCTCTTTAGAGTTGACTAACACGCGGTGCGGATATTTCTCGGTGATAGAGCTCGAAAACGATGAACGGCGGTGTATCGGATCCAAATCCGATGTACGGATTCTCCCGGAATGGGGTTTCTAAGATCGCAGTGACTTAAAGCGTGCATCGAAATTCGTGTAAAATATCCGGCACGCTTTTTGAGGAATTTTGGATATTCCGTGTGATTAATTAATTAAGGAATTAATTAATCAATGACGTGAAATTAATCTGGGAATTTATTCCCTATATCATTAATTAGGAAATTAATTAATCGGTGACTAGGATTTAAAAAGGTGGGGTTTATCTCGTGGGATTAGATATTTATTGTTAGAAGATAAATATCCGAATATTCGGGACTTTTCCTTTTTACATACGAATAATAAAGGGAAATAAAAGAATAAAATAAAAGGGGAAATCAAATTAATAAGAGGATATTAAACCCCGGTCACCGGAAAGCGGAAAAAAAAAAACCCTAATTTAAAATACCGCCTTCTCAAATCTCCTTTTTCGTGCGTACCGAAAACCCAACGAAACCCTAGTTGGAAAAGAGAGAAAAGAAAAAGGAAACCCTAACCGGAGGAGAAAAGAAGGAAAGAAGGAGAAAGCGGAGGAACCCGATCGCCCCAATTGACGTCCGGAGACCGGAGAACGAGATCGTCGACGGGGAGCGGATACCGGATCTCCAACGCCGCGAGGACCAAGATCGGTTCTTTAATTCCGATAAATTAAGGTTAGTGATCATCGTTTTCGTTGTCAAATTAATCGGGGGTTTTCCGTGTTCTTGTAAGGTCGTTTTAATTGGTACATCGATCGCGGATTTTCGTCGGGTTTTGATCCATGTTTTATTCTCGTTCTTGATCGAGGGTGATCGATGGTTTTTTAATCGGTTTCTTTTTATCGGGCTTCCGATCGACGTTTTGGTTGTTCGTCGATCGTTGGTTTAGTCATTAGATTTATCGTGTATTTATTCGAGAATTTTTGGGGATGTTTCGTCGGAACATAGTGGGTTAACGGGAGGCTGCCGCCGCCGTTTTTTAAATGGGAGGCCGCCGCTGCCGTTACTATGGTCGCGGGGTCTTCGCCGGAGTCGCACGGGAGCGAAAACGGAGAAGAAAACTGCGAAATTAGGGTTTACTGTGCTTGTCCGTACAGCGCGGTCCACAGGTCCAGGCGTGCACCCGGTGCACGCCCGCAGCGTCAGAAGCACAAGACCCGGCGCATGGTTTCGCGCACCGGCGGTGCACGCCTCCTGCGTGCACCCGGCGCATGCCGCACGGCCGCCCGATGCGCAGACCCGGTCCACGGTTGCCCCTGTGCACCACCCGACAGCCCAAAGTTCGGTGGCTCCGTTTGGGTCCGTTTTTCCACCGTTTTGAGCGCCGTTTTTCGCCGTTGGGATCACCATCTCCGTGATTTCTTGGCATGGCCACCTGGGATCTTTTTGGTCACCGTTTCGCCATGTTGGGTGCTATTTTCGCCGATGCTCCGTGCCTCGACGAAATCGTCGGGGGCGCGCCGTCGGGTCTCGTTTTCTCATCATTTTCGCCGCCGGGGTCTTCTTGGTCTAACCATTGACGTCCCGAGTGGGCTGCCGGTTGAGAATGGGTTTTGCTGGTTTTCCGTTAGCGGTTTTGGGTTCCGACGGAGCTCGCGACGAAATAGTCGCGTTCCGGTTGTTGTTAGTCTTTGATGTTACCGGTTTGATATGAGTTTTTTAGTTTTACTCGATGGGTTTGACTTGTTGGGTTTTTGACCGACGTTGCGATCCCCTAGGCACGACGATTTCGGTTTTGCGGGTTTAACGTAACAGTGGTTGGGACCACTGGTTTTTACCTGATTAGGGTAAGGTGTTAATTTGTGCTCTTGGATATTTTAGTAGGAAGCAAGGAGTCCGGATTGCTTAGGAGGGTCGCGGCGCGGTCGTATATCTTCAACTAGGTGGGTACCCTTGCTATAAGTGCAACAAGTGCAGTAAGTGCATCTATCATCATAAAAAGGCTCGTTAAATTGTCTAACAAAGTAGATGGAATGTTAAATCTTTCGCTTAAATGTTTCTTTTTCATTCTAACATGATAATTGTAGCGACTGCGGTCGCGGTGCTCAATACACGCCGACACCGGCAAATATTGGGGTGGGATGCTGCACGTACACAGGCGGATTGGCCTCCGCATGGGTGTACTTTTCCGGAGAAGTGGTCTCTTTTGACCCGTGTGCCTCACAAAGGGGTGGGAGCCGTGAGGACCTCTTCATGACAGCTAAGGTGGCCGCACTAGCTCCGTGAAGGGGTTAAAAGCATCAATGGGGTTGTGCACGAGGAGGGACTTCCGTCTCTCCGACAGGTACTCTGGGGTTGGTGCCCAGCTTATTTGGTGACAGGGTTTTAGCGAAAGGTTCCGGTGTATTTCGTTTTGTTCTTGAATCTATGTTAATCATTAAGACATCTACTTTGTTTGTCACTGACTTTACCCACTCCGTGACAGGTTTAACTAGGTGTAGTAGTCGGGACGACGGTGAGGCAGCGATTAAAGAACATTAGCTGGATGAGGTTTATTCCATTATTTCTTGCTTGAGTTATCTCTTCCCCTTGTTTTCTAAGTTTAAGTTCTGAATTGCTTGATTGTGGAATGTTGTGGATGTTGGATTGAGAGACGGTTTTGTGATGTGATTTTTATAATATTCCTTGATGATTTATATGCGGCATGTTTTATACCGAACAAAAAGGGGTTTCGAAAATGTTTTCCAAAACCAAGTGTCGTGTGGGCACTGCTTTGAAAACCTGTGGATTTATCCTTTCCGAAACGATGTAGCCGCCTTACTGTGAATGTGTAGACGTTTTTAAAGGAATGGGTGTCGAGTGGACACCGTTTACAAACTTGTAGGTTCCTCTTAATGTGATTAAATGTTTTTACACTCTCGCACTTGTTGACTGTGACTGTGTGGTTAAAGATTGTATGTTGATGTTGTAAATGAGACGCTGTGCATATACAAAGGAGACTCTGTCCGTGGGCAGGGTGAATTTGTGTATGTGGCGGTCTGACATGCACCGGGGCGAGGCTGATGCCTATTTATTGAGGAAAAAAAATTTATACACGCACATTTCCGCTTATCTTTACCTAAAAACCCCCGGGGGCGTGACAGATTAAATGGTATCAGAGACAAAACAAATTTAACCACAGCAGTCAGTGATCCACATCCACAGTGTATGATGCCACAAGCAAATCGAACGTGAGATAACCAAGGTGTAGGTGCGGTAGATCGTGAGTGTACGAGGGATAAAGGGGTGTTTAATTTCGGTGTGTCCGTAGGTCGTGGTGCTAGACCAGTTAGGTCTAGGGTTGACTTGGTTTCTTTGCATATAGCGAATAATGGCCCGAAATGGGCTATCAGCGGAGAACACCGGGGCAGAAAGTACGGTGCGAACAGCGGCGGAGTATCAGCTTCTCCGACAACGACTACAAGAGATGGCCGGGCAGCTAGCAACCCTTATGGAACAGATGCGATAGTGGGTGCAATGGTCGACTACACCAATGGGGGTCGCCCAGGCTTCTCTGCCCGGATCAGCCGCACCAGCAACTTTGGGACCTACGCTGGGAGCCGTTATTGGGAACCCCTTGAGGGAGAGACGGCCGACCCTTGGGTCGTGGGAAAATAGGTAGATATCATGGAAAGGCTCTTCGAAGCTTTGCTAATGGAGGAGGGTGAATGGGTCCCTATGGCAGTCCTTTTTCTTAAGGGAGACGCCCGCAAGTGGTGGAAGACGGTGCGCCCGGACCCCTCGGAGGGCACCGCCCTTCCATCTTGCACCACGTTCTGAGGAAAACTGTTTGGGGCATTTCTCTCCGACAGCATCAAACAGCAGATGGAAGATGACCTGAAGCCCATCAAGCAAGGAAGTCGGACAGTTATGGGATATCAACGGGCATTTGTGAGGTTGATCAAATGTGTTCCCTTGTTATAAGAGATGAATCTCACAAGGCCCATCTATTTGTGAATGGCTTATGGAGCGACATCTTCAAGGTGGCGCAAACGGCGGGTTTGCACGCCTTCCAGGAGGCGGTCGATAGAGCCACCGCGGTGGAGCGCGGATTTACGATTTCACGAGCCCGACGGGAGAGCTCAGAACACAACAGGGATAAGAAACGAACTCGGCCAAGCTTCGGAAGAGAGCATAAGCTATACCAAGAGGAGCCGGCCTCCTAAATACTCGAGATTGCAACAAGGAACCAAGAATGCGCCGACGAGAGGACAATGGCCGGTGGACAAGTCTTGCATCATTTACGATGGAATACACCAAGTGACCGGATGTCTCCAGAAGCAAGACCATTATTTTCGAAGTGGCAAACCGGGGCACTATCGTTGCATCTGCCCCTCGAAAACGGGGACATCATCCGTAGCAACATCTACACCCTCGTCTCCGCAATCGGGAGGAGGGAGAGTCTATACGATGATCCACCATAGGACGGACCCATAGAGCATGATGTAATAGGTAATACTCGAGTTTCAGACCATCGTGCTAGAACTTTGGTGGCAACACCTAAGCATCCCACTCTTTCACCTCGCTTCATGTTTTCACCCTACCTTAGTTATTAGAAGAAATCCCTATCGTAGGAATAAGTTCGGTTGGACCCTCTGGCTACCCCTCGGGGCAGGCGGCTGTACCCCTTCCTGCCTAGTGAGGGTGAGGCGGGTTCTTAGTCTCTAAGAACTAATGAGGTTCCGTTAAAGGTTGTCTGTGTAGCGCTTGGGGCCGACAGTCGCGGCAATCTTTAAGCGGTAGTTGACTGCTTGAAGTTCCAAGCGAGTCTCCGGGAACGGACTTACCGGAACTTGTAAACTTAGCTTGTAGGAACGCCTTCTGCTCGCTTTTCTTTGTTGCGGGCAAGGAGCTTGGTAGAAGGCAGTCGAGTAGCGTTCACGAGTACCGTATGGATCTCGACACGAGAAGGACAAATACTCCTCTACCTCGGATAGATGACCTACGCGATCAACTACAAGGAGAAACGGCGTTCCCAAAGAATGATCTGCGGTCTGGCTATCGCCAGCCTAGAGTCCGGGGTAATGACATACTGAAAACAGACCTGCGAGCTCGGAATAGTCAACATAAGTTTACAGTTGTACCGTTTAGACTCGTTAATGCACCAGCGGTGCTCATGGGCATGATGAATAGGATATTCAAGCCCTTCTTAGACCAGTCGGTGATGGCCTTTTAGTGGACGTTCCGATCTACTCTCGCAAAGACAAGGGGTATGGGGAACACTTGCGAGTAATCCCCCAGACCCTCCGGGGTCAGAAACCATATGCCAAAACTTATAAAGTGTGAGTTATGGTCCGCAAGGGGGACTTTTTGAGGCATATCGTTTCGGTGTCTGGAATTGCAGTGGATCCAAGAGGATTGGATCAGGGATCAACTGGGCTCGACCAACAGAGATGATGGAAATCCGAAGCTTCTTAGGACGGGCAGGCCGCTACAGATGCCTCGTGGGAGGCCACTTCCCCAAATCGGCTAACCCAAAGGGGGGAGAGATACGTCTAGATGGCCCAGTGCCAGGAGGGCTTCAAGGGACTTAAAGACGAACACGCACAGGCGCCAGTGCTCACATTGCCGAAGCCCGGAAAGGACTATAAGATTTAGTCTGACGAATCTCCAAGAGGATCTCGGGAGATCAAATAACGGACACGCGACTACAACTTGTGCGAGACAGAATGTCCTCGGAGCAGACGGAGTTTGTATGACTGACACAGATGATGTAATAAGGTGCCGGGGACGAATTTGTGTACCCGGTAGGCTAGAAATAAGGGAAGAAAGTCTAGCAAAGGTATATAATACCTCCTATATCGTGCAACCCGGAGGTACAAAGAGGTGCAAGGATCTGTGGCAGACCTTCAGTTGGCCCAAATCGAAAGAGCGATGTGGCACAAATTGTGGCGCAATATTGGGTGTGCCAACAGGTGAAAGTGAAACATCAGCGACCGGCTGGGGGAAAGTAGACATTTCGGCTACGAGGGAGGTAGTAGCAAGGAAGACCTCTTACAAAGAGTAATTTTGGCCACGACCCCAGAGGAACCCTTAGAAGTAATGCTTCGTACCTTCCTGCCCAATAAGGAGGTGAAGACTTAGTTGTCTTTTATGTTGGCTATTTAGTTAAGGGTTAAATAGGTCCAACTTCCGGCCTTGTGACAATAGACCCGAGGCGTTGTAACAGTATGCCTTGGACGTCCAGGTGAGGTGAGTCGGGCCAAGACTCGAGGCGTTGTAACAGTACGCCTTAGACGTCCAGGTGGGTTAAGTCAGGTCAAGATCGGTGGCGGTGCGACAGAACGCCTTAAGTAAATGGGTTGCGTATTTCTTATAATTCGAGCTTTTGGGATTGTTGGTTGGAGTCGACGACCCGACATTTGGGATTTCGGGGCACGTAGGCCCGGTGGCATACCGGTTGGCGTTACTGCCAAACCCCGATACGGAGGCTGGCATGGGAGGAAAAGAAACTCCGCAACTGGACAATCCCTTACGTAAAGGTGTAATGGAGTAACCATGAGGAGCGCGAAGCGACTTGGGGACCTAAGACGAAAATGAAGGAAGTTTTCCCAGAATTGTTTAGCGAGGGTTGAGTTTAAGTTTCGAGGACGAAACTTTTTATAAAGTGTGAGTGGTGTAATGACACGACTTTTCTAGTGATATTTTACCCTCCTGCTAATAGAGTGTGAGTTAGAGGAAATTAAAATATCGGGCTCTTTAGAGTTGACTAACACGCGGTGCGGATATTTCTCGGTGATAGAGCTCGAAAAACGATGAACGGCGGTGTAATCGGATCCAAAATCCGATGTACGGATCTCCCGGAATGGGGTTTCTAAGATCGCAGTGACTTAAAGCGTGCATCGAAATTCGTGTAAAATATCCGGCACGCTTTTTGAGGAATTTTGGATATTCCGTGTGATTAATTAATTAAGGAATTAATTAATCAATGACGTGAAATTAAATCTGGGAATTTATTCCCTATATTCATTAATTAGGAAATTAATTAATCGGTGACTAGGATTTAAAAAGGTGGGGTTTATCTCGTGGGATTAGATATTTATTGTTAGAAGATAAATATCCGAATATTCGGGACTTTTCCTTTTTACGTATGAATAATAAAAGGGAAATAAAAGAATAAAATAAAAGGGGAAATCAAATTAATAAGAGGATATTTAAACCCCGGTCACCGGAAAGCGGAAAAAAAAAAAACCCTAATTTAAAATACCGTCTTCTCAAATCCTCCTTTTTCGTGCGTACCGAAAACCCAACGAAACCCTAGTTGGAAAAGAGAGAAAAGAAAAAGGAAACCCTAACCGGAGGAGAAAAGAAGGAAAGAAGGAGAAAGCGGAGGAACCCGATCGCCCTAATTGACGTCCGGAGACCGGAGAACGAGATCGTCGACGGGGAGCGGATCCGGATCTCCAACGCCGTGAGGACCAAGATCGGTTCTTTAATTCCGATAAATTAAGGTTAGTGATCATCGTTTCGTTGTCAAATTAATCGGGGGTTTTCCGTGTTCTTGTAAGGTCGTTTTAATTGGTACATCGATCGCGGATTTTCGTCGGGTTTTGATCCATGTTTTATTCTCGTTCTTGATCGAGGGTGATCGATGGTTTTTAATCGGTTTCTTTTTATCGGGCTTCCGATCGACGTTTTGGTTGTTCGTCGATCATTGGTTTAGTCATTAGAATTATAGTGTATTTATTCGAGAATTTTTGGGGATGTTTCGTCGGAACATAGTGGGTTAACGGGAGGCCGCCGCCGCCGTTTTTTAAATGGGAGGCCGCCGCCGCCGTTTTTTAAATGGGAGGCCGCCGCCGCCGTTACCATGGTCGCGGGGTCTTCGCCGGAGTCGCACGGGAGCGAAAACGGAGAAGAAAACCGCGAAATTAGGGTTTACTATGCTTGTCCGTACAGCGCGGTCCACGGGTCCAGGCGTGCACCCGGCGCATGCCGCACGGCCACCCGACGCGCAGACCCGGTGTACGCCTCGCGCGTGCACCGGCCCGGCCCAAGACGCGCGGTGCACGCCTCCTGCGTGCACCCGGCGCATGCCGCACGGCCGCCCGATGCGCAGACCCGGTCCACGGTTGCCCCTGTGCACCACCCGACAGCCCAAAGTTCGGTGGCTCCGTTTGGGTCCGTTTTTCCACCGTTTTGAGCGTCGTTTTCGCCGTTGGGATCACCATCTCAGTGATTTTCTTGGCATGGCCACCTGGGATCTTTTTGGTCACCATTTCGCCATGTTGGGTGCTATTTTCGCCGATGCTCCGCGCCTCGACGAAATCGTCGGGGTGTCACGCCCCGGGGGTTTGTTTTAGCGGAAACGATTCACAAAAGTCAAACATTTGACATATAAATTTTTTTTGATAAAAGAAAACCTCTCTTCCCCGGCACGCGCCCAGACCCGCCGCATATACAGAATCTCTCTGCAAACGGATAGAGTCTCCTCTGTATATGCACGGCGTAGCGTTTAGTTCATGTTCCCAACACAAGCAACCATTCAATCACAACAGTCACTAACATACAACTAGTACCACAATTTATTAAAACGCACGGCGATCAATTTGAAAGGATAAATCCACAGTCGTTGAAACGGTGCCGACCCAGCACTCAGGTTTTGAAAACGTGTTCGAAAGCAGCATAAATCCACAGGGTTTTGAAAACAGTGCCCACACGACACCTAAGTTTTGAAATTCGTTTTCGCAATCCATAAATCCACAGGGTTTTGAAATCAGTGCCCACACGACACTTAAATTTTAAAAACAGTTTTCACAGTCTTTTCTTGGGTTTTCTTTTTCTTTTTCAAACGGCCAACAGAAACAAAAGGAAAGATAAATGCATAAGAGAACCACCGAATAGAGACCATGCCGACATCCACACCGACCCCACGAGGGTATCGAGAACCTCACAAATAACTACAACGTAAATGAAATGTAAAGATGCAGAAGGAAATACAGTCCAGGGTCCCCAGCGACCCAGAAGCTCCTGCCCCGTCCTCACCGTCGCCTACCTCTCCCCCCGTCTGGACCCTGTCACGAAGTGGGAAATCAGTGACGAATAATAGTAGAGCAGGACAATATAATAAAACAAACCGTGAAGACAACCGGAGCAACCACCCTCTCACGAGGGAAACGATAACCTGTACTCCCGTGTCCTGCAATACCCGGCCACGTCGGACAACTAAACCGACGGCCCATACCGTACCTGCAAAAACCCGACCGCGTCGGACAACTAAACCGACGGGTCTCACCGCTCGCACCTCGGCGCCTCAAACCCCACCACTAATAAGGGGCCCCACTACGTCACCTCGTGGGTATACACGGGTCATAGGCCGCTTTTCCGGAAAAGCGCACCCTTTGCGGTGGCCAAACCGCGGGTGCGCGTGTTACAACCTCGAGCATAGTAACTGTGAAACAATATATACATATCCACGCATGAGAACCATATGAAACAGTATATGAAACGACATATATAAATACGTGAAAGCGAACCATGTGAAACAGCATATATCCAAGCATAAGAACCGTAAGACCATAAGCGACTAATTTATGCCTTCCTACAATGTTTAACCCAAGTACGAGATCCATAGAATTTTTAAGAGTCAGCACAATTAAACGTGTAGTGTCTATCACCCATCAATATTTAACCCAAGTACACATAAGATTGACCCCGTCCAACATGATAGAGCTAAATGCTAAGACTTAAAAATAAAACCCACCTGTCACTTATAACGTTCCACGCTCGACTCCCCCGCGTCCCGGCACGCTCCCCGAAGCTACAAATAGGATCCCCGGGCGGGAAGTCAAAACCCGATAGATGAATTCAAAGAAAAGCCCCGAACACTAACCCGCTCCCGACGGCGGCGGCTAAGCCCTGCGCCGCCCTGCTGCCCGCGCGGCGCCTCGCATGCGCGGGCTGCCCCGCGCGGTGCCCCCGCATGCGCGGGTGCCCCGCGCGGTGCCCCGCATGCGGGTGCCCCGCGCGGTGCCCCCGCATGCGCGGGCTACCCCGTGCGGCGCCCCGCATGCGGGTGCCCCGCGCGGCGCCCCCGCATGCGCGGGCTGCCCCGCGCGGTGCCCCCGCATGCGCGGGCTGCCCAGCGCGGCGCCCCACATGCGGGTGCCCCGCGCGGCGCCCCCGCATGCGCGGGTTGCGCAGCGCGGCGCCCCGCATGCGGGTGCCCCGCGCGGCGCCCCGCATGCGCGGGCTGCCCCGCACGGCGCCCCCGCATGCGCGGGCTGCCCAGCGCGGCGCCCCGCATGCGCGTGCCCCGCGCGGCGCCCCCGCATGCGCGGGTTGCGCAGCGCGGCGCCCCTCATGCGGGTGCCCCGCGCGGCGCCCCCGCATGCGCGGGTTGCCCCGCGCGGTGCCCCTGCATGCGCGGGCTGCCCAGCGCGTCGCCCCCGCATGCGCGGGCTGCCCAGCGCGGCGCCCCGCATGCGGGTGCCCCGCGCGGCGCCCCCGCATGCGCGGGTTGCGCAGCGCGGCGCCCCGCATGTGGGTGCCCCGCGCGGCGCCCCCGCATGCGCGGGTTGCCCCGCGGCGGATCCCCGCATGTGGGTGCCCCGCGCGGCGCCCCCGCATGCGCGGGTTGCCCCGCGCGGCGCCCCGCATGCGGGTGGCTCGCCCCTCTCCCTCCACCTCCGACGAAATCAAGAAAACCCCCCCCCTCGTTCGTAACGAGAAAAGACAAGGAATGAAAACGAAAGCACGGCTCACCTTGTTTTCGTCGGTACCGGGCGAAGGAGAGGGATCGTCCTCTTCGCGTTCGTCGGATCTTTGCGGGGAGGCGATCAATCACTTCTCTTCTCCTTTTCACGATCCCGGTTCTTCACGCCTCCTTGTTAGAGATGGGGAAAAATGGGGCTCTCACGCACAAGAAAGGGGAACGATAGGGAACCCTAGTTTCCCAAGGGTTTAATTAGCTGTTTGGGTGCCGTTGACGGGGACTTGATCCCAAAATCCTTAAGTCACAAAATTGGGTGATCGGGTGAATCAAGAAGCGGAAAGGGAAAACCCCACCTTTGACTATAAGAAAAAAATCAGTTTGGGTACTAACCAGGGTCCGGCTCGCCTCGATAATCGTGTAAGTCGCCTGAACTGCTAAACGAACTTTCGAAATTTATTCCGGGAGATTCCAGAGTCGGAATCCAAAACCGATCGCGCCGCCGATCTCCGTTTCGCGAGCTTTATTATCCAAAAATACCCGCGAGCCCCGACGGTCTGCCCAGAATGAAGAAAAAATAAATCACACCCCGAACCCCTTAGTCGAAAAGCGGTTCAATAAACATTCAAAGGAAAGGCCAGAAAGAAAATAAACCCGCGGTTATTACACCACTCACCTCTAAAAACGAGTTTCGTCCTCGAAACTCAAACCCGGGTGGTGGTGAAAAGGTCGGGGTAGCACTCCCTCATTTTAGATTCCAGCTCCCAAGTTGCTTCTCGCTCCTCATGGTTGCTCCAGAGTACCTTCACGTAAGGGATGGTTCAATTTCGCAGAGCTTTGTTTTCCCTTGCCAGGATTCTCATGGGGGTTTCCTCGAAACTCAGATCCTCCTTGAGTTCGAGTGTAGAGACGTCCAGGATGTGTGATGGGTCGGGAAGATATTTCCGGAGCATGGATACGTGGAAAACATCGTGGACTCGGTCGAGGTTTGGTGGTAGGGCGAGGCGGTACGCCACTGGGCCAATGCGCTCCAAGATCTCGAACGGTCCTACGAACCGTGGACTCAGCTTGCCCTTCAGCCCGAAATGCTTGATCCATCTGGATGGCGAGACCCGCAAAAGTACGTGTTCTCCTACTTGGAATTCCAAGTCGCGGCGCCTTTGGTCTGCGTAGCTCTTCTGTCGGCTCTGGGCGGTCAGCAGGCGCTGTTTGATGAGGCGTACCTTCTCTTCAGTTTCTTCCACCAAGTCGGGTCCCAAGAATTCCCGTTCACCCAAGTCGTCCCAACAAATCGGGGAACGGCAGCGTCTCCCATATAAGGCTTCGTATGGCGCCATCTGGATGCTGGCCTGGTAGCTGTTGTTGTAGGCGAACTCCACGAGGGGTAGGTAGCGTGACCAACCGATCCCCCAATCGAGCACACAGGCGCGAAGCAGGTCTTCGAGGGTTTGTATCACACGCTCCGACTGTCCGTCCGTCTGAGGGTGGTAGGCTGTGCTGAACTGTAGTCTGGTCCCCATAGCCCGCTGAAGGCTCTGCCAAAACTTTGAGACAAAACGCGTGTCTCTGTCCGAGGTGATCGATGCCGGCACTCCATGTAGTCTCACGATCTCGCTAATATAGGCTTGAGCTAACCATTCTCGGGTCCAGGTCGTGTGAATTGGCAGAAAGTGTGCCGACTTGGTTAACCGGTCGACTACGACCCAAATCGCGTCGTAGCCTTGTTGTGAGCGTGGAAAACCCGTGACAAAGTCCATGGTGATCTGATCCCACTTCCACTCCGGCACCGGTAAAGGCTGTAGCTTCCCTGCTGGCCGCTGATGCTCGGCCTTTATCTGTTGGCACACTAGACAATGGGCTACGTGTCGGGTGACGTCCCCCTTCATTTTGGGCCACCAGTAGATCTGTTTGAGGTCCCTGTACATCTTCGTGCCCCTTAGATGTGCCGCATAAGGGGCCCGGTGTGCCTCTGTCAAGATTTCCTCCTTCAACTCCGTCGAATCCGGTACGCAGATCCGTCCGCGGAACCGTAGGGTGCCGTCGCCTTCCACCGCAAAATCGCTCTCTTGGTCTAGGGAAATCTTGTCTCGTACGCGCTGTAAGTGTGGGTCGGTCTGCTGTTCCTCCCGGATCTTCTCAAATAACGTCGGCTTGACCACCAAGGTTAGAAGTCGCATAACCGTGCCTGCCGGCACCACCTCCAACTGCATTCGTGAGAACTCCGCGATCAAGTGGTTCTGCTCCATTCTCGCGCTCCCTGACGCCCCTTCTTGATGCCCTTTCCTGCTCAAGGCGTCGGCCACCACGTTTGCCTTTCCGGGATGGTATTGAATCGTCAAGTCGTAATCCTTCAACAACTCTAGCCACCGCCTCTGCCGCATGTTTAATTCTTTTTGGGTAAAGATGTACTTGAGACTTTGATGATCCGAGAAGACGTTACAGTGGACTCCAAAGAGGTAATGCCTCCACAGTTTTAAAACGAAGACTACAGCAGCCAATTCTAAGTCGTGTATCGGGTAGTTCTTTTCGTAATCCTTCAGTTGCCTGGAAGCGTAGGCGATCACTTTCCCCTGCTGCATCAGAACACCACCAAGACCGATCCTCGATGCGTCGCAGTACACTTCATAATCCTCTCCGGGTGTTGGTAGTACAAGTATTGGTGCCCTGGTTAACCTCCTCTTGAGTTCCTCAAAACTCTCCTGGCATTTGGCCGTCCATATGAACTTCTCCCCCTTTCGGGTTAACCGATTTAACGGGGTAGCAATCTTCGCAAAACCTTCAACGAAGCGCCTGTAGTATCCTGCCAATCCTAGGAAACTGCGGACCTCTGTCACCGTCGTCGGCGGCTGCCAGTCGACCACTGATTCCACCTTCTTGGGATCCACGGCGATTCCCTGCGCCGAGATCACGTGTCCTAGGAAACCGACTTCGCGCAGCCAGAACTCACACTTCTTGAGTTTAGCAAACAGCTCCTGCTCTCTGAGCGTCTGGAGGGTCGTTCGCAAATGGTCCTCGTGCTCCTCGTCGGTAGTGGAATAAATCAGGATGTCGTCGATGAAAACCACCACGAACCGATCAAGGAAGGGTCTGAAGATCCGGTTCATCATGTCCATGAAGACTGCGGGGGCGTTCGTGAGTCCGAAGGGCATAACCGTGAACTCGTAGTGGCCATACCGGGTCCGGAAGGCAGTCTTCAGGATGTCCTCGTCCCGAACCCGGAGTTGGTGGTAGCCCGATTGCAGATCGATTTTGGAGAAGACCGTCGCCCCTCTCAGCTGGTCGAAGAGATCGTCTATTCTGGGCAGGGGGTACTTATTCTTCACTGTAACTTTGTTTATCCCTCTGTAATCGATGCAGAGACGCAGGCTTCCGTCTTTCTTCCGCACAAAAAGTACCGGTGCGCCCCAGGGCGATACACTCGGTCTGATAAAGCCTTTGTCCAAGAGGTCCTCAAGTTGTGCTTTAAGCTCCTTCAGCTCTGCGAAGGCCATCCGGTAGGGCACCTTCGTAATAGGCTACGTGCCCGGTAGTAGCTCGATGGGGAACACCACCTCCCGCTCAGGGGGCATCCCAGGCAGTTCCGTGGGAAAAACGTCGGGGAAGTCCCTCACCACTGGGATATCTGATAGTGTCGTCGGGGGTCGGGTAGCCAAATCCACCGATGCTAAATAGGCCACGCACCCACCCTCCACCAGTCTTCTGGCCCGTGCCGCTGAAATAATCGCCAGGAAGGAGATGCTCTTGCCCATGATGTGCACATTCTCAGGGAAACCCGGTTCTTGTAATCGCAGCTGTCGCTTGTCGCAATCGATGAGTGCCTGGTACCTCGTGAGCCAGTTCATGCCCAACACCACGTCGTACTCCCTCAGGGGGATTACCACCAAATCCCACGGGCAAGCCAGCCGCCCTAGCATAATCGGGCAGGCGGCCACAAAGCTGACCGCCTCCAAAGTCCCTCCCGCCGTTTGAACCGTTAAGAAAGTTTGGAGGGGTGCCTCCTCGAGACCGTGCGTAAATACAAAATCACGAGAAATGAACGAGTGTGTTGCTCCGGTATCGAAAAGAGTTCTAGCACGGGAATTTGAAACGGAAGTAATACCTGCAAGTGCGTCCTCGGGCGGATCCGTCTCTTGACGGGTCATTGAGAAAACTCTCCCGCCTGGTTGTGGCTGCCTGTACTCCTCGCGCCGTGGTGCAGGGGGTCTAGAAGTCGACGCCATAGGAGCTTTCCCCCGCCCTGAGAGCTGTGGCGTGGGTGTAGAAGCTGCAGAGGACGCAGATCCCCCGCCTAAGGGGCAGTTGCAGCGAAAGTGCCCCCGTTTGCCGCACCTGAAGCAGTGGTCGCCTCTTTGGGGGCACTCTCCCGCCAGGTGCCCTCCCCCGCATATGACACAAGGCCTATTCCCCGGCCCCGGCCCACCTGCTGGCGCGCTCCGGGGCCCCGCCTGTGGTCTCCACCGTTTGGGGGCCCCGCCCCCACTCCAAGAGCCTCCCCCCGAGTTCTGCTGTTGCCGCTTCCGATCCTCCAGCCGCGTCGACTTCTCCCTTCTGGCGCGGGTGACAGCAAAACCCCGCTCCACCGTAGTGGCTCTGTCGACCACTTTCTGGAAGGTGTGCAGTTCGGCTGCTTGCACCACCTCGAAGATATTGCTCTGCAAGCCATCCACAAAGAGTTGCGCCTTGTGAGCCTCGTCCCTTATGACGAACGGGACACAGTTTGCTAGCCGGACGAACTCCCGCTGATACTCCATGACCGTCCGGTTCCCCTGCTGGATGTGGTTCAGGTCATCCTCCAACTTTTTCTTGACACTGCTGGTGAATAAGGCCCCGAATAGCTGCTGTTTGAAAGTTGCCCAGGACGGGAGTGCGGTACTCCTAGCAGGATCGGGGCATACCGTCTTCCACCACAAGCGGGCGTTCCCCTCCAAGCAGTGGACTGCTAGGGGAACCCGCTCGTCATCCTCCATGAGTAAGTCTTCAAAAAGTTTCTCCATCGACCCCACCCATTTCTCGACGACCCAAGGGTCAGTCGTGTCCCCTTTGAACGTGGGTGGGTCGTATTTCTTGAAGTCCTTCAGGTTGGCCCGCACCCGATCTCGCTCAGTCCTCACAACCGTCCCCTCCCCCGCGGCGGCGGCCGCCACGGTAGGGGTAGGTGTGACTACCATCTCCTCCAGAGTAACCTTGCTGGTTGTCCCCGGCGCCGGTCCCGTAGTCGCCGCCGGCGGTGGCGCTGTCGGTGGTGCCGCGGCCGGTGCTGTCGGCCCCTGTGGAGGAACCGGGGCGGCCGTCACCGTCGCGGCCTGCTGCTGTTGCGTCAACTGACGCACGTGATCAGTGAGGTTTGCCAGATTCCCCGCCATCTCCCGCAATTGCTGCCGCAGGAGCTGGTTCTCCGCGGCCGTCGACATCGTCGCATCTGCCTCTGCGTCCCCGGCCGATGATCTAGTACGGGCCATGTCTGTCACACATCACAAGAATCAACTTTAGACTACCCTACTAACCACAACCATAAAGTGAGAGAAAGGACTCAACATTTCCCCCCCCCCCTCGGTCACTCGCGTTCTACAGTCCTATGCCCTACCCATTTCATTCATGTGTAGGCAAGTGAGGTATTCCCACGGATGTCGGCACTAACTGTTGTGATTGAAAGAACTCTCTGATACCATCTTAATCTGTCACGCCCCAGGGGTTTATTTTAGCGGAAACGATTCACAAAAGTCAAACATTTGACGTATAAATTTTTTTTGATAAAGGAAAACCTCTCTTCCCCGGCGCGTGCCCAGACCCGCCGCATATACAGAATCTCTCTGCAAACGGACAGAGTCTCCTCTGTATATGCACGGCGTAGCGTTTAGTACATGTTCCCAACACAAGCAACCATTCAATCACAACAGTCACTAACATACAACTAGTACCACAATTTATTAAAACGCACGGCCGATCAATTTGAAAGGATAAATCCACAGTCGTTGAAACGGTGCCTACCCAGCACTCAGGTTTTGAAAACGTGTTCGAAAGCAGCATAAATCCACAGGGTTTTGAAAACAGTGCCCACACGACACCTGAGTTTTGAAATTCGTTTTCGCAATCCATAAATGTGTTGGGTCGTATATAATACGGATCTAAATAGGGGAAGAAACACCTAGAGGGGGGTGAATAGGTGTAAACGTATAAACACTCAAAAATCATTGCGATAAAAAACCCAATGCGGAAATGAAAATAACTCGCAAGATTTTTACGTGGAAAACTCCATCACCGGAGTAAAAAACCACGGGACCGATAACACGGCAGAAATCCACTAGAATTAAAACACGTACAAGGTGATTTACCGTACACACTTACAACTCAACCTTTTCCATACGCTCCTAGAGGATCTTCTCCGCTCGCTCCAGACGCTTCTCGAATCCACGATCTGCGCCCAACGCCGAATCCACGGCGTCCAACGTCGAATCCACGACGTCCGACCGAATCCACGGTCTTCACCCAATAGCACCCTTCGAATCCACGAACGTGCCTCGCTCCGAATCCACGAGAGCGAATGAACCTTGAATCCACAAGGACACGCGAATCCACGCGCCGATTTTGGGGTAATCGTTGTTTTTGGGTGGTGATGATCCGCCGAATACTTAGATCAAAGATAGATCGGAAATACCATCTAAGTATTCATTAGTTTGATTCAACTCAAGATGTGAGTATGAAAACCTAGAATCAAACTAATCAATATAGATGAAGAAACATAGAGTATTCTCTAATGATTTCCTTTCTTCTCTATATGTGGATCTATAGCCGTATAAGATGATATATGAAAATGACGGCTATGTGGATTGACCCTAGAAAGAAAGACATAGGGTCTATTTATAGGTTAGAAACCCTAGGAAGGAGATAAGAATCAAAAACCTGCCATTTCTGGAATTTTACGGACGGCGATCCGGATCGTGATAACTGAGATCTGGATCGTCATAACGAAACAGCCAATTCCAGAAAAACGAAGGTTCGGGATCCGGATCATGTGACTACGATCCGGATCGTTCATACAGTTCACCAAACATCAACGTTCGGGATCCGGATTGCGAAGCAAGATCCGGATCGTTCAAGGTAGATGGTAAACTCAACGTTCGGGATCCGGATCAAGAGACTACGATCCGGATTGCGACGATGTATGAACGAACCACCTTCGGGATCCGGATCGAACAGCCTGATCCGGATCCTGAACATGTCCCAAGTCCAGTTTTTGATTTTTATGCAATGAAAGATTCTTCCAAGTGTTTCTACACTACAAGAAGTATTCGGATCACACAAATTCTTTAGTTAAACATACCTGATCCTTTTGAATTCTTCTTTCTTGAGATTGAGTTAAATGATTCAACTTTCTTCACCTTCAATCTTCAGGACTTGAAACTTTCACGAAACTACGCCAACTCAAATTCCGTAACAATCTCCCCCTTTGGCGGTTTCGTGACAAAACACAGATCCACTAAAGAAAATTCAAAAAGATATTTTTGTTGCTATCACCATACAACAAAAATTTACAATGGAGATCCAAAATACAATACATGAGTTAAACTCCTAAAACAGACTCTAGACTTAGACATCTGTACTCTCTGCAAAAAGAAATCATTCTTGACAAAAGAAATCGTTAGATACCTCAAGAATTTTGTATTATTCAAAAACCACAAACAGAGATGAAGTTTAAACTCATTTATACTTACCATGACATTTATATTCAGATATGTAAACTGATCATAGTTAAAAAAGCACCAACATATCTTCTTTGCACGTAAAAACCAAATGTCATGAACATGTTTGTGACAAACTAATATATATATAGATATGTAATTGATCAGAGTTAAGAACCAACATATCTTCTATGCAATCAAAAACCAAGTGTCACAAACTTGTTAGTGAACATCAACTTGTTAGTTATATTAAATGCCCAAATAGTTAGCAAATAGTTAGTCGAGGCATGCATTCATACAGCTGAAAAACCTCAAGTTGAGAATGGAAGTTGGAGTAATACTTACCTTGATATTCATCCAGTTTTCATATCAAACATTGTTCACTTACCTTGATGTTTCATGCAGTCAACATTGTTCAAAGTTCTCTCTAACTCTCTCCCCCTTTTTGTCACAAAACAAAGCCAAAATGTAGTTAAGACTACGAAATGTGAGGAGAGTAAAAAGTTCCAATAAAATGTAAAACCTGAGAACTAAGCTAACGTAAGTATAAAACTAAATCCTAAAATCGTAATCCTGCACAAAAGGAAAGGAAAAGAAAATGAGTCAAAAGTAATCAGTTGTCAGAATCTGAGTCTTCAGAGCTTGTGCAACCCATCTTAGAGAGTATCTTTCGCATCCGCTTGTCCATTGAATTGATCTTCTTCGTTATGGTAATGTGAGCTGCCGTTGTAATTTCAAGCTCTTTGGTAATTCGTTGTTGCTCCGTCCAAATTTGTTCTTGCTTAACAGATAGTCGCTGTTGTTCCTTGATAATCGATGTTATTGATGCTTCATCATCTGTGCCAGTTGCTTGTCGAGATGGTGATGCGGCAGTGCTTGTACTGTGCTTTGTTCCAGATGCAGGAACTGGAGTGACATGCGGCAACTTATGGAGGGATTTGACAATAGTAGACTCATTTATCATGCTCAGACATTGATGATAAGTTGTTGAAGTAATGTCAACCTGAAATTTTTGTAAAATCCTCATTATAATCAAGGGAAATGGAATTCTCTCAGTGGGGTGAGGATGCTCAACATATCGCGCCATTCTATTCCAGATAATGTATGGAATGTTGATATTCAATGCCGTTGCCTCTGATCGATGTCCTATGAGATACAAAAACAGCAACCGGTCCCATCTCACAACCTTTGTCTGCATATTTGGAAGTATATTGTAGCATGTGATGAAGTTTAAGAAGCGATATTCAAGACGAAGTTCTTTAGAACGAACAGATTTTTCGGTTGATTGTGTTCCCTCGAGACAAATTCCCTCTATAACTTTTTGCCATAATGTGTTTGTCAAATTTACCCCCTTCAAGAAGTGAACTCCTTTCTTGCTGGCTTCCATTCCCAAAACCTCGCCAATCAATTGTGGAGTAATCTTAAACCTTGTGCCTTGGATGTTCGTGTAGAACTCCATAGGACTGTTCTCAACCTCTCGAAGATGTCGTGCATTAGTGTAGAAGGTCCTCACATGATGCAAACAGTAGCCAAGAGTTTCTGGGAAACGACATACTTGAATAAGGTTTGCTTGTTCAATCAGAAGGCCAAAGGCAGGGGAGTGACCTTACAGAGCCTCAAAGTTAACATGCCTTTCACCAATGCATTCGCGATGTGCAAAGGCTCGAAGACGATCAGTGTTAACGAATACTTCTTCCAAGCGATGTGGGGAGTCAGGAGCTATCGGCGTGTCAACATTAATGTCCTGTCGTAGCCCACAGCGTCTAGTTATTCTCTTTCTTTTCATGGAGATGATTGGTGCTGCCTTTGATGCTTTTCCTGGTCCTTTATTTGCCTTTTCTTTTGATTTAACAGACGCCTTTCTCCTTGAATCATCAGACGGTTCTTGTTCATACATTGAGTCATCATCATCCGTCAATGCTGCCCAGTCAACCTCATGACAATCTACCTCTGTGTCACTGACCTCGACAAAATCCCCTTTTTGTTGGAGGTTCTTGGCTCTCTTTAGTTTATTTGTAGGGCGAGTGTGTACCATTGAGACCAGGAGAAGGATTAACCAAGAGAAACACATTGAATTAAGTGCCATTGAACAAAATGCTTGAGTAAAGAAGGTGTCCTGTGAAAACCAACTCAAGAACACAAAAATTCTTAGTTTTCAAAAATTGGAAAAATTGTACCCAAACAATCATAATCATGTAGAGAGACTAAGAATGTGATGATCCAGGTTTCCATGCACTGTTTTCCCGTGAATCCAAGTGTGAAACACCTAATGATGGTGTTTGATCCACAGTGTGTCAAAGGGACAGCACAGGTGGGTCCGTGGCAGTGTTTATTGTTAGTTTGGCCTTCGGCGGGGTTTGCCGAATTTTAGAAAAGTTTCTAGGCCAAACGGATGGCGTATTTGGATTCAGCGCGGAAAAACGCTTGAAAACGGCTATTTATTTGCCGGATTTGGAGTCCGGATGCCCAAAAACGGACTCCCGGAAGTTTCTAGTGTCTCCTGGTGCATGGGGGAAGGCCGTGGACCGCCGGATGCCACGTGGCGGGCCCTCATTGGCCGGCCCGCGGCGCCCGGTGCATGGAACGGCTCGGCGGGGTGCACGGACCCGGCGCACCGACACGTGGCGCATGGCTACTGGCGGGCTCATGGGACTCGGCGCAGGGGACAACGCCTGCGGCCGGTCAGGCGGCGCCTGCCCCCGCGCCTGACCGCACAGTGCGTGGGACGCGCGTCGCCTCGCCATTGGCGAGCGACTGCGGGGCTGACCGCGCGGTCGGGACGCGCGTCGGCCGCTGGCGCGCCCCGCACGGCTGTTCGCTGTGCGGGATGCGCGCCGATCCCCTGTGGGGACGCGCGTCGCGTGCTGGTTGGTTCCGCCCGGTCGGACGGGACGCGTCCGACCCGCTCTGGCGGATCCGGGCCCAAACGTGGCCCGAATCCAATAACGCGGGTTGTTTTTCTCCTTCTTAATTCTTTTAGGGCATTGGAAGCCCGATTTCTCTCTTCCTGGTTGGAACCACTCCGAGCCCCCTCTTAGACATTTCTTCCTCTCCCAATCCTCCATCCACTGTAGTAATCTCAAGAATTTTGAAGGCTCGGATCCCAAGGTTTGCATTTATCCGGCGCGGCGCGACGATCGTTCTACGGCTACCAGATTCGTCGCATTTCGGTGTTCTAGCTCCCCCGGCTCACCCCGACATCCTGTTTTTACGATTTTTGCGCCGTCGGATTCTTGACAGGTAGGGCTTCACTTCCTCTTTTATGAGTTTCTCTTGATTCAGAGGTTTTGATGGTGATTCTGTGGCTTCTTTCTGACCCTTTTCCGTCGCGGAGTTTTGGGACAGCACCATCTCGTTTTGGTGATAACTTCGCGCTCGAGCATCGAAACAGGGCGACTCAAAAGGGGATTTGCATCTACGCGTCACGAGGAATCTCCTGGAATTTTCGTGGATTTTTGTGGAATTTCCCTGAAGGTGAGGAATCCCTTTTTACAGAATTTTATATCGCTGTTTTGGGATGAATGTATTGTTTGAGGTGGTCCTCTTGTCGATTTTCGTTCTCAGCACAGAAAAATCGTGGGAAAACGTGCAGGTACTTGTTTCGACCGGATCGTCGCGTAGATCGCAGTGTATATTTTCTGGGAATTTTGTGGGCACGTGTCACAGGTAAAAATGGCTGAACAGTAAATCTGAATTTGGGAGACAGATTTTGGGTTAAACTTGAATTGTAATTTGTGTGTGTTCTTTGGGATCTTTGGCACAGTGTTGCGGGGTTTTTCCGGAGCGAGCGCGGACTTAGCCTTTGAGGACCGGATTTAGCGCTCGAGGTGGGTACCGTTGTTTACCTCCTACTTATGATGTCCCCACTAGGCCTATTGGAGTGCTTCACTGTTATGTTGCTAAATGAACCGGAATAAGTTAAAATGGCATCTTGGTTGAGAATTGGACTTATTGCTTGGGCTACATCTTAAAATGGACTAAGTATTAATGAATGGATGATTCTTATATTAATATGTCGTTTAAACCTCACGGGGGGGGGGGAGTTTTGCTATAAAGGACTATCTTACTCGTACACTTTGGGACCTCTTATGCTTATGTGATAAATGGATATGAGATAACTTAGCAAATGAAAGTTTAACTAGTGGCATACCTCTCTATTGGGAAGGATAATAATATTTAAACCCTGTTTTTATATAAAGGACTTTGCATGCTTAAATGGACATCTAGTTAGGCCACCTTTTTCTGCTACACTATCATGCTGGAATTGACTTAGGAGAAACCATGCTTTTCTCTTCTTTTATTTATATTCGGGGGATAGTGCGCTCGGGTTCGAGCAGGGACTGGGATAGTGTAGTCAGACAGTTGTGGGCTTTGGGACAGGCAGGCTGTGAGGGCCGGGCATTGCGGCAACCGCGGATCTTTGGCGGTTGACCGGACAGTAGTTATTGCATCAGATTGGGATAGAGGATTTGGATTTCTTTTAGTGGATGGGTTTTCCACCGTGATCAGAGTCATGATCCAGTCCTGCTGATTTGGTACTTGTTACCCAGGCATTATACTCGTGTGGGTCGCTCCCCTCGAGTGCCACTCCGGAGTGTGCGTTTTTACAGGCTTCGAGTCTTCGAGACTCCCTTTTCCTATCGGTGTTATGCGTAGGCTGGCATACCCGATTTGGCAGGCAGAGCAGGCAGTACCAGTGCTTACTGGTGTATCGATTGGGTCTAGACAGGCAGGCGTTGACATTCTGATGCATACATATAGCTAATCTATCAGTTAGCTCATTAGAGGCATGTAGTGGTAGCTCTATTCATCATCAGCAGTTTTAATTACAGCTTACCACCTCTGTTCATCTTTTCTGCCTCTTATAGTCCTAGTGGGCACATTTGTGTTGAGGTCTACCCACTAGGAGGAGGCTACTGTTTTATAGTAGTTCTCACTCCCCACTGCTTTTCTTCTTCTATTCCCCTTTGTTTTGCAGAGTCGTCTGCGGCTGTTGCAGGACCCTCCACTGCGGACCGAGGTAAGAGAATCGCGGACTAGATAGCGGTCCACCCAGGCACCAGTTCTATTATTAGATGTACCCCGATACTCTCAGATACTCTACTATTCATTTCTTTTTGGGTCTGGCTTCGGCCAGCTGGTTGTATTTGATTAGTGAGCTGGGAGAGACATATGTATTATTGAGAGTTACTTTCTGCACTTTGCTTTTCTGCTTTATCTGAGATGTATTAGTTACTGTTTAGCTCTGTTTATGCTCTTTTATTATTTCATCCATACTTGAGCAGGTTACCAGCGCTTCGTATACACGGGAAATTCTGTGTATACGGCGGATCTGTAGACGGGCCCGGGTTCTGGTTTACACCCGGGGCGTGACAGATTAAGTTGGTATCAGAGCTTAGGGATAGGTCAATTGGGACTTAGGAAACCCTAGGCTTTTGGCAGACCCTAGGAAGGCAGGGCGTGAGTGACGTGACATTATGCGAAAGTCGGCAATTTGGTCATATATTATTTTGACTCTTCCAGGGAGTGAAGAGGGATTGGCATGTCCTGTTTCTGGCGAACTATTATGTTGGCTGCAGACAACATAAGGTTACAGAAATAGGAGGATGCCTTTGACTTTCGCTAGATTGGGTCGTGTGTGGTTTCGGTACTGATTCGTGGTTTCTTGTGTGTCAGGATGCCTCCCAGGCGGCGGATTCCTACCCGGGGTACCCCTACACCCCCGGAGGGGCCGGAGCAGTCCGGACCTTCAGAGATTGCTGAGTTGAGGGCCATGGTGGCCCAGCTGGCGGAGGGTCACCGCCGGCAGGAGCAGAGGTTTGAGCAGCTGCTTGCTCAGGTTGGGGCCCCTCCCCCTACTACTACTGAGGCCCCCGCACCACCTGTTGTACCACCGGCTATACCGCTTGTGCCTACGGCACCATCTTCGAGCAGCGGGGCCCCGGGAGCGATCCGACCTTTGGCTCCCGAGGAGGAGCAGGAGTTTACTGATAAACTCACCCATTTCTGCAAGCGGGGACCGCCTAGATTCTCGGGGCGGAGCACTCACCCTTGGGAGGTTGGGACGTGGCTTTCAGCAATGGAGAAGTTGTTCCGAGACTTCTTCATCGATCAGAAGTACCGGGTACACATGGCTGTGCATTGTCTGGATGGAGATGCGGACACGTGGTGGCGTCGGGTGGAGCCCCTGGAGTTTCAGATCACCCGGCAGCTACCTTGGGCAGAGTTCAAGAGGATGGTCCTGGACACTTACTTTTCCACCAGCGTGAAGAAAAAGGTAGAGGATGACCTGAAGAATCTCCAGCAGGGCGACCGGTCGGCATGGGACTACTTTCAGGAGTTTTCGCGACTGCTCAGCTGCGTTCCCTACGTCGCGAGGGATGGACCACATCAGGTGGAGCTCTTCGAGTCGGGCCTGCGCCCGGAGCTCTATACCTTGGTGCATGCACAGAGATTACAGACCCTGGAGGAGGCGGCCGAGCATGCACAGTGGATCGAGAGAGGAGACCACGTTGTTGCCAGACGTGGGGGCCTGGCCGCTCAGGGATCGGACAGGAAGCGGCCAGCGCAGGTTGATGGGGGACAGGCCAGCTCCTGGAGGCCGCCCCGACCCCCGCCGCCTCAGTTCTCAGGCCGCGGGCGTTCGGAGCGGCGAGGGCATGGTGGATCTCCGAGGCCCCCACAGCACCAGCAGCAGCACTCACGACAGCAGCAGCATTCTCAGCAGCAGAGGTCGCAGTCCCGGCACCAGGGATCTCAGCGGCAGAGGCAGCAGCAGCAGGGGAGGCAGCCCCAGACCCCAGCCAGGTGCATTTTCTGCCAGGGACAGCACTCTCCTGATACTTGTGACCAGAGGTTTGGCCGCTGTTACCGGTGCGGACAGTCGGGCCACGTTCGAGCTACTTGCCCTTATGCGCCAGCACCGGCTCCTTCCTCAGCATCAGCCCCACCGGCGCCCCAGCAGCGGTCCTATGCTCCGGCAAGCAGGGCCCCTTCTTCCCACCCGGCAGATCACCGACCACCGGCACAGAGCGGGCGGGTTTATGCCGCCCAGGTTGCGGACTCCCTGGCAGCCGACCACGTGGTGGCAGGTATCGTTTTACTTTCTGGCAGTAGAGCTCGCACCTTATTTGATACCGGGGCATCACATTCTTTCATCAGTAGAGCATTTGCATCATCTCATGGACTAGAGTTAGGTCGGTTGCCACGTGCGTTAGAGGTACGGGTTCCCGAGCATACTTTACTTGTAGAGGAGTGTTGTTGGTCTTGCCCTGTACAGATCGAGTCGTGGATCTTGCCAGCGGACCTGATGGTCCTGAGTCAGCTGCGAGACTTTGATATGGTACTTGGGATGGACTGGCTGACTCGCTATTATGCGACTATTGATTGTGCCGCGAGGACGGTGACTTTTAGCGAGCCAGGCCAGGAGGTGATTGTGTACAGAGGATGCCAGAGTACCTTCTTCGCCGCGATAGTTTCGACTTCTCGTGCGAGGCAGATGATGCGCAGCGGATGCGTGGCCTTTTTGGCCAGTGTGGTTGAGGGGCCTGCGGCGGCACCGGGACTCGCGGATATCCCTATAGTCCACGAGTTCCCGGATGTTTTCCCACCAGAGCTGACTAGTATGCCGCCGGATAGGGAGATCGAGTTTTTGATTGACGTAGTCCCAGGAACTGCGCCAATCTCTAAGGCCCCTTACCGAATGGCACCGGCGGAGCTGCGGGAGTTGAAGGCGCAACTCCAGGATTTATTGGATAAGGGTTTTGTGAGGCCGAGTGTATCACCTTGGGGAGCACCGGTGCTGTTCGTGAAGAAGAAGGATGGTTCACTTCGTCTTTGTGTGGATTACCGAGAGCTGAATAAAGTGACCATCAAGAACAAGTACCCTTTGCCGCGCATCGACGACTTATTTGATCAGCTGCAAGGGTCTTGTGTCTTCTCTAAGATTGATTTACAGTCTGGTTACCACCAACTGAAGGTGAAGACCGAGGATGTTCCTAAGACAGCATTCAGGACTCGGTACGGGCATTACGAGTTCACCGTCATGCCTTTTGGATTGACTAATGCCCCTGCCGCATTTATGGATTTGATGAACAGGGTCTTTCGACCTTATCTGGACCGGTTTGTGGTAGTGTTCATCGATGACATCCTGATCTACTCTCGGAGCGATGTGGAGCACGAGGAGCATCTGAGGATAGTGCTGCAACTTCTGAGGGAGAAGAAGTTGTATGCCAAGTTGTCTAAGTGCGAGTTTTGGCTTCGAGAGGTTGCCTTTTTGGGCCATGTGATTTCAGCCGCGGGAGTGGCGGTAGACCCGGCGAAGATTGAGGCGATCCGGGATTGGCCCCGACCGACGACGGTAGCAGAGGTTCGCAGTTTTATGGGCTTGGCAGGTTATTACCATCGGTTTGTGGAAGGTTTTGCGAAACTTTCCGCACCCCTCACTCGTCTGACGCGCAAAGGAATCAAGTTCATCTGGAGTGAGGATTGCCAGAGAAGCTTCGAGGAACTGAAGACCAGATTGATGTCAGCTCCTATCCTTTCCCTCCCTGTTATGGGGAAAGGATACGTGATCTACAGTGACGCATCGCATAGTGGACTCGGGTGCGTGCTGATGCAGGAGGGTAAGGTAATCGCTTATGCTTCGCGACAACTCAAGGATTATGAGAAAAATTACCCTACCCATGACTTGGAGCTAGCGGCTGTGATCTTCGCACTGAAGTTGTGGCGCCACTATCTGTATGGGGAACACTGCGAGATTTACACCGACCACAAGAGCCTGAAGTATCTGTTCACGCAGAAGGAGCTCAATCTGAGGCAGCGCAGATGGTTGGAGCTGTTAAAGGATTACGATGTGGACATACTTTACCATCCTGGCAAGGCAAACGTGGTCGCTGATGCCCTGAGCAGGAGAGCAGTGCAGAGCTTATCTATGATGATCACCGATCAGGCGCCATTATTGGAGCAGATGAGGCGGTTAGAGCTTGAGGTGGTGTCCCCGGGGGTTTCTGCTAGACTATTGTCCTTGGTTGTGCAGCCCACTCTGTTGGACAGGATTCGGGAGAAACAGAGTGAGGACCCCCATCTGATGAGGATTCGAGAGCAGATTCCGGCTGGAGAGGCAGGGGATTTCTCAGTTGATGCTTCGGGAGTACTACGGTACAGGGACCGAGCTTGCGTGCCTATGGACTCGGAGACTCGAGAGCAGATCTTGCGGGAGGCTCATTATACACCTTATACCATCCATCCTGGTGGGACTAAGATGTATAAGGACCTCAAGGCACAGCTCTGGTGGAGCGGCATGAAAAGAGATATTGGCAGATTTGTGGCGCACTGCTTAACTTGTCAGCAAGTAAAGGCTGAGCATCGTGTACCTGCTGGCAAGTTGCAGAGCCTCCCGATCCCTGAATGGAAGTGGGATCATATCACTATGGATTTTGTCACGGGATTGCCGAGAGCTCAGGCTGGAGCGGATGCGATCTGGGTGGTCGTGGACAGACTCACCAAATCCGCTCACTTTATACCAGTTCAGATGACTTGGCCATTGGATCGACTGGCACAGGTGTACTTGGCCGAGGTGGTCAGATTGCACGGGATACCCATTTCCATCGTGTCGGATAGGGACTCGAGGTTTGTCTCGCACTTTTGGAGGAGTTTACAGACGGCCCTAGGGACACGGCTTCACTTCAGCACAGCTTTTCACCCACAGACGGACGGACAGTCAGAGCGCACCATTCAGACTCTCGAGGATATGCTACGAGCATGCGTTCTGGACTTTGGGGGCGGGTGGCACCGACATCTGGGATTGGTCGAGTTTGCGTACAACAACAGCTATCAAGCGAGCATCCAGATGGCCCCGTTTGAAGCGTTGTATGGGCGCAAGTGTCGGTCACCCCTATATTGGAGTGATGTGGGCGAGAAGAAGACCTTGGGTCCTGATCTACTATTGGAGGCAGAGGAGAAGGTCAGACTGATTCGACGACATCTGGAGACAGCTCAGAGCCTGGCAGAAGAGTTATGCTGACACCCGACGACGAGACTTGGAGTTTCAGGTGGGCGATCATGTCTTTTTGAAAGTCTCGCCGTCGAAAGGGATTCGGAGATTTGGGATTCGTGGAAAACTGAGCCCTCGTTATATCGGACCTTTTGAGGTATTGGAGCGCATCGGGCCAGTTGCCTACCGGCTTGCACTTCCTCCAGATTGGCTAGTGTTCACGACGTGTTTCATGTATCCACCCTGAGGAGATATGTTCATGACCCGTCGCACATCATTGATTTCGTCCCACTGGAGGTTGCGGAGGACTTGAGCTATGTCGAGCGGCCACTGCGGATTTTGGACCGCGAGGTTAGAGAGCTGCGCAGCCGGGCCATCCCTTATGTGAAGGTTCTGTGGAGCAACCAGGGCGAGCGCGAAGCTACGTGGGAGCTGGAGTCAGCGATGTTGGATGCCCACCCCCAATTGTTTGAGGCCCCGACTTGAGGTATGATTTTAGTTTCGAGGACGAAACTTTCTTTTAGTAGGGGAGGATGTGATGATCCAGGTTTCCATGCACTGTTTTCCCGTGAATCCAAGTGTGAAACACCTAATGATGGTGTTTGATCCACAGTGTGTCAAAGGGACAGCACAGGTGGGTCCGTGGCAGTGTTTATTGTTAGTTTGGCCTTCGGCGGGGTTTGCCGAATTTTAGAAAAGTTTCTAGGCCAAACGGATGGCGTATTTGGATTCAGCGCGGAAAAACGCTTGAAAACGGCTATTTATTTGCCGGATTTGGAGTCCGGATGCCCAAAAACGGACTCCCCGGAAGTTTCTAGTGTCTCCTGGTGCATGGGGGAAGGCCGTGGACCGCCGGATGCCACGTGGCGGGCCCTCATTGGCCGGCCCGCGGCGCCCGGTGCATGGAACGGCTCGGCGGGGTGCACGGAGCCCGGCGCACCGACACGTGGCGCATGGCTACTGGCGGGCTCATGGGACTCGGCGCAGGGGACAACGCCTGCGGCCGGTCAGGCGGCGCCTGCCCCCGCGCCTGACCGCACAGTGCGTGGGGACGCGCGTCGCCTCGCCATTGGCGAGCGACTGCGGGGCTGACCGCGCGGTCGGGACGCGCGTCGGCCGCTGGCGCGCCCCGCACGGCTGTTCGCTGTGCGGGATGCGCGCGATCCCCTGTGGGGACGCGCGTCGCGTGCTGGTTGGTTCCGCCCGGTCGGACGGGACGCGTCCGACCCGCTCTGGCGGATCCGGGCCCAAACGTGGCCCCGAATCCAATAACGCGGGTTGTTTTTCTCCTTCTTAATTCTTTTAGGGCATTGGAAGCCCGATTTCTCTCTTCCTGGTTGGAACCACTCCGAGCCCCCTCTTAGACATTTCTTCCTCTCCCAATCCTCCATCCACTGTAGTAATCTCAAGAATTTTGAAGGCTCGGATCCCAAGGTTTGCATTTATCCGGCGCGGCGCGACGATCGTTCTACGGCTACCAGATTCGTCGCATTTCAGTGTTCTAGCTCCCCGGCTCACCCCGACATCCTGTTTTTACGATTTTTGCGCCGTCGGATTCTTGACAGGTAGGGCTTCACTTCCTCTTTTATGAGTTTCTCTTGATTCAGAGGTTTGATGGTGATTCTGTGGCTTCTTTCTGACCCTTTTCCGTCGCGGAGTTTTGGGACAGCACCATCTCGTTTTGGTGATAACTTCGCGCTCGAGCATCGAAACAGGGCCGACTCAAAAGGGGATTTGCATCTACGCGTCACGAGGAATCTCCTGGAATTTTCGTGGGATTTTTGTGGAATTTCCCTGAAGGTGAGGAATCCCTTTTTACAGAATTTTATATCGCTGTTTTGGGATGAATGTATTGTTTGAGGTGGTCCTCTTGTCGATTTTCGTTCTCAGCACAGAAAAATCATGGGAAAACGTGCAGGTACTTGTTTCGACCGGATCGTCGCGTAGATCGCAGTGTATATTTTCTGGGAATTTTGTGGGCACGTGTCACAGGTAAAAATGGCTGAACAGTAAATCTGAATTTGGGAGACAGATTTTGGGTTAAACTTGAATTGTAATTTGTGTGTGTTCTTTGGGATCTTTGGCACAGTGTTGCGGGGTTTTTCCGGAGCCGAGCGCGGACTTAGCCTTTGAGGACCGGATTTAGCGCTCGAGGTGGGTACCGTTGTTTACCTCCTACTTATGATGTCCCCACTAGGCCTATTGGAGTGCTTCACTGTTATGTTGCTAAATGAACCGGAATAAGTTAAAATGGCATCTTGGTTGAGAATTGGACTTATTGCTTGGGCTACATCTTAAAATGGACTAAGTATTAATGAATGGATGATTCTTATATTATATGTCGTTTAAACCTCACGGGGGGGGGGAGTTTTTGCTATAAAGGACTATCTTACTCGTACACTTTGGGACTCTTATGCTTATGTGATAAATGGATATGAGATAACTTAGCAAATGAAAGTTTAACTAGTGGCATACCTCTCTATTGGGAAGGATAATAATATTTAAACCCATGTTTTTATATAAAGGACTTTGCATGCTTAAATGGACATCTAGTTAGGCCACCTTTTTCTGCTACACTATCATGCTGGAATTGACTTAGGAGAAACCATGCTTTTCTCTTCTTTTATTTATATTCGGGGGATAGTGCGCTCGGGTTCGAGCAGGGACTGGGATAGTGTAGTCAGACAGTTGTGGCTTTGGGACAGGCAGGCTGTGAGGGCCGGGCATTGCGGCAACCGCGGATCTTTGGCGGTTGACCGGACAAGTAGGTTATTGCATCAGATTGGGATAGAGGATTTGGATTTCTTTTAGTGGATGGGTTTTCCACCGTGATCAGAGTCATGATCCAGTCCTGCTGATTTGGTACTTGTTACCCAGGCATTATACTCGTGTGGGTCGCTCCCCTCGAGTGCCACTCCGGAGTGTGCGTTTTTACAGGCTTCGAGTCTTCGAGACTCCCTTTTCCTATCGGTGTTATGCGTAGGCTGGCATACCCGATTTGGCAGGCAGAGCAGGCAGTACCAGTGCTTACTGGTGTATCGATTGGGTCTAGACAGGCAGGCGTTGACATTCTGATGCATACATATAGCTAATCTATCAGTTAGCTCATTAGAGGCATGTAGTGGTAGCTCTATTCATCATCAGCAGTTTTAATTACAGCTTACCACCTCTGTTCATCTTTTCTGCCTCTTATAGTCCTAGTGGGCACATTTGTGTTGAGGTCTACCCACTAGGAGGAGGCTACTGTTTTATAGTAGTTCTCACTCCCCACTGCTTTTCTTCTTCTATTCCCCTTTGTTTTGCAGAGTCGTCTGCGGCTGTTGCAGGACCCTCCACTGCGGACCGAGGTAAGAGAATCGCGGGACTAGATAGCGGTCCACCCAGGCACCAGTTCTATTATTAGATGTACCCCGATACTCTCAGATACTCTACTATTCATTTCTTTTTGGGTCTGGCTTCGGCCAGCTGGTTGTATTTGATTAGTGAGCTGGGAGAGACATATGTATTATTGAGAGTTACTTTCTGCACTTTGCTTTTCTGCTTTATCTGAGATGTATTAGTTACTGTTTAGCTCTGTTTATGCTCTTTTACTTATTTCATCCATACTTGAGCAGGTTACCAGCGCTTCGTATACACGGGAAATTCTGTGTATACGGCGGATCTGTAGACGGGCCCGGGTTCTGGTTTACACCCGGGGCATGACAAAGAATCAAATTAGTTTTGCAAAAGGACTTTTAAAAATAGATCAATTGCATGAATTTCGAAAATCCTTATTATATGCCCTAAAACCGAAATTTTAGAAATCGAAGCCTACAAATCCGTTAATCAGGAGAAAACCTAGCATATATCAAAACTAAACAACCCAGAGTTCTTATTTCAAAAGAAATTTGATCAAAAACCATCCACAAACAAAATCGATCCAAGAATTTCGTACGTTTGAGGAGGAAAAGAGAAAAACGGTGAAAAACCGAGATTTTGATCAATAAAACTTACTTGGAACTGAAGAACTTGAGTTAGAAAAGCTTCCAAGGAGGGATGAAATCTAGAGAGAAGCGCTCTGGAAACTTTTGAACAAAAGATTGGAGTAAAAGAAATCAAAACCCTTTTGTTCTTTATAACAACCTAGCCGCTATCCGGATCCTCCCGAGCTTGCGACTCCGGATCGGCTACCCAGCAGTGAAAAACTTCGTGCGGGATCCGGATCGGCAGGTCCAATCCGGATTGTCGCCCGCAGGAGGAAACCTGCGTTCGGGATCCGGATCACCTTGCCCGATCCGGATCGGCCCCACTATTTTCTTTAGAAAAATATCAGCGAAAATTCAAGAAAAAACAAAAAGATTGTAAGCACAAGGTGTATCAACTTTAAACAAAAAAGCATCGTTCACACAAACAGAATTAGAATTATGCCAAATCTATCTAATATATCCAAAAAATGAAACGAAAATTATACAAGAATTAAATCCCTTAAAGTTGAACACCTTCAATTACCTCTACATTGATCTTATATGAGTAATGCCTTGAGCAATAAATCAAT
This sequence comes from Tillandsia leiboldiana, assembly GCA_029204045.2. Classification (NCBI taxonomy): domain Eukaryota; kingdom Viridiplantae; phylum Streptophyta; class Magnoliopsida; order Poales; family Bromeliaceae; genus Tillandsia; species Tillandsia leiboldiana. Next base: position 750 of record JAQNDB010001709.1, on the reverse strand, counting down.
TCGGTAAGAAAATGAAATACAAAAGAGTCAATAGATGTTTGAAATCCCAAATATGGTAGATAATATTCTAGACAATCTGTTGAAGAGAGTGGCTCTTTGAGCATCGTTCTTTAAAATCCCACCTTATACCAACCTTGAAATTTGACGAGTCAAGTAGTTCAACATGCATTTTTACTTAATCAAAATTTGACAACCATGCTTGGTATACATGTGGTAGCTGCACACAATACTCGACACCGAGGTGGTAGCTCTTTCCTCCATTGTGGTGGTAGTTTTCACACTCCTCATTGGGATGTAACTCTTTCCACATCTTTTGAGCATTTTACATTATCTTTGACTCCCCCTCAATTGGCTATCACTTATTTAGATATAAAGTATTCAACCAAAATTGATCTCGATTTCATACTCGACTAAACATTCAAATAAGATAATGACTATACCAAGAGATCAGTGAGAGAGAATTGACTTTGATCACTTTAGAAGATGATTTAATTAACATAAACGATCATTGCAACAAAGAAATATTTATGAGTGGCAAAAGCATAATAAATTTCTAATGTGTGAACAGATGCAATTAAAGTCAATTAATATCTATGCTCAATTACTATCCTATGTTAGAAAACCATAGATATTGACTGAACAAAACAAATACAAAACCTATTTTAAGCAAAGTTTCAAAAGAATTTTTTCAAAGAAAGCATACCAATTGCTTTTCGCAAATGAAAAACGTTTTTGATCCAAGAGTTTTTG